>MCJB01048760.1:10081-43748 GCA_002018475.1 Nicotiana obtusifolia
GGGGGGGGAGGGTCCTAAGTTTTTTAGCCTAAAGTATCACCCCGTGCAACATAAATAATACTTCGCAACTCCCTTAATGTAGGGGTTGCTCATATTATTCAGCGGGCACAGACTATCATCTCCTTCTACCCGATTACTATGTTAAAGTTTCTTACCTAAAGCGCTCTAGTTCAATTCTAGGCCGTATCCTATATGTGCACTACCCGTCTCATGCCTATGGTCTAGGAGGCTTTGGACCTAATATTGGGGTGGTTCAAAACTTTACTCAGGGTGCTCAAAATGATAAAACTAGGCGTACATTCAAAATAAGTAGGACTACACATAATACCAACGAAAGGCTCAAGTTAGCCTCCATAGATGAGCAACAAAGCACGCGAATAGATTTCAGATTTGGCAATAGGCAGGTTTAGAAACGAGATGTATTAGAGTCGTTTAAAACCTATAGGCATGGCTTCTATGTGACCACATGGTTTAAAAACATCTCATGGGCAGTACTGCTATTCAGATTATAAAATTACAAATTACAAGTGTTATAAAAGCTTATAGACATGATCTCTAAGTGATTTGCGCCTGAGGCAGTGAAGCTATTGGAAAATTCAGAATTACTAGTTTGTTAATCCTATTGGCATGCTTTATAAGCGAGTAGCAGTATCCTATAGACAAGTTCTCTAATGCTTATTCCTATAGTCATGTTATCTAAGCGGGCAGTGTGATAAGAATAACAAAACAACCAATTTAGTTACTCAATTAAGGCCCTATAAACATGGTATCTAGATGCGTATCAGTGGAAGCATTACTTAACACAATCCTATAAGCATGTTATCTAATAATCACACTGCAATTGCACAAGTTGAGCAAATAGTCAATGATGTTTGATTCCTATAATCTAATAGTGCATAGAAGCAAACATGTGAACGAATAAAACACTTAGGTTCTTACAAACATGTTTCTGATAATGTGGGGGCATTAGATGGGTTGCGCATGTGAAGTGTTTGAGTTCTATAGGCATGATTTCAATTAGTGTATAGAAATAAAGCACGTCAAACAAATAGCAAACAAAGCAATTAAACCCTATGGACAGGTTTTCTACCCATTCATACAAGAATTAGAATACCCCAGCTTTTAACTAATTTCCCCATCATTCAATTTTACAAGTTATTATAGACCACATTGAATAATTACAGGCCCAATTATAAATATAGAACAACCCGATAACACATCTGGGCCTTCAAAGACTTAGAACTTCATGCGGACAGCAGGCCCAAACTCCAGGTGCGGACAATGTACTTCAAACCCCCAATACCAAAGGCAAACCCAACATACCGGGCCCAAATGATTGAAGTAACTAAGCTAATGGATGCCAAATTCCATACAGGTAAGAAAACTACTCATAGAATTAAGTAACTTTAGAAAAAACAAAAATTAACAGTGACAAGATAGGATTCATAAGCTAGCAAACTACTGCAAAAAGTGTTTCAAAGTAGAACCAACCTAAAGAACTTCATATTAAAGCCTAGCAGAATCATAGACAAGAAGAATGTGGAGTACAATCTTCATATGAGGATTTAACATGAAAGCCTAGCATAACAACATACTAGTAGCACAGTTTGGCGAACATACTTAGTTGAACATGAAACTTAACCCGATGAACGTTAACTATAGCACAAAGATTTGAAGAACCCATCGTAAGTGAAAGAACAAGTCAACTCTAGGCTAACAGGACATGCATACATTAGGGTTTATGTCAGTAGACCATACATGAGAGAAAGCTACACATTTGATATTTATCCTAGAAGCAATACTAAAGAGTGCAGGATTGACAAGTCAAGGAACACAATCATTAGAGTTACAAATAGCAGACAAACATGCTTGGCAAGATATTAAGACAATGCAATAACATGGGAGATTCAAGGATCTGAACTCCAAGAAATAACAGAATCACCTAAGAAAAACACAAAACTAGTTGTGCTTTTTCTATCATCAATATCTCGCGCATAATCACTATCACAAAATCTCATAAAGTTGAAATCACTAAAAGAAGAATAAAATAACCCAAAGTCGATCGTATCTTTTAGGTAACGAAGAATTCTTCTAGTGATTTTCAAATGAGTGGAGGTAGGAGCTTCTATGAAGCGGCTTACTACTCTAACTACAAAGAGTATATCTGGCCTGGTACAAGTCAAGTACCTCAAACTTCCCACAAGACTTTTGAAGTATGTGGGATCCATATTTTCTCCTTCATCAAACTTGGAAAATTTTGTCCCACTCTCCATCGGTGTGTTCACGGTGTTGCAATCGAGCATGTTGAACTTCTTCAAGATCTCCTTATTATAGCTTTCTTGAGAGATGAAAATTCCATCCTCCATCTGCTTCACTTCTAGGCCCAGGTAGTATGACATGAGCCCTACGTCTGTCATCTCGAATTCATGGGACATATCTTTCTTAAAAGCTTCAAATAAACTTGGGTTGTTACCCATGAAAATAAGATTATCAACATAAATACAAACAAGTAAGATATCTCCATTAGTATAAAATTTAAGGTAAAGAGCATATTCATGGAGAAAACGAGTAAACCCATTGTCTTGAAAATACTTGTCGATGCAACTATTCCATGCTCATGGGGCTTGTTTTAATCCATATAAAGCTTTCTTTAACCGCAACACTTTATATTCATGGTTTTTTGACCACAAAGCCCAATGGTTGTTCAACATAGACTTCTTCTTCAAGACAACCATTCAAAAAGGCTGACTTGACGTCTAGTTGATGGATCTTCCACTTCATTTGTGCCATCCAAAGAGATGAGCAAACGAATCGTCTCCATGCGGTAAATAGGTTCATAGACTTCTTCATAGTCAATGAATTACCTTTGATTGTAGCCTTTAGCCACAAGTCGTGCCTTGTATTTCTCCACATCTCCATCAGCATTCTTCTTTTTCTTGTATACCCATTTAACTCCAATTGCTCGATGACCCTTGGGAAGAGTTGTTAAATTCCAAGTGTTGTTCTTCTCTATTAACTTGATCTCCTCCTCCATGGTTTGTTTCCACCTTTTGTCTGTAACAGCTTCATCAAAGTTCATTGGTTCACTGTCAGCAAAAAGCCAATATAAAAAATCAAAATTAGTAACTTCTTCTGTGTCCTCATAGAGCTCTTTACTGCTTCTTGTCCTTTGCGGTTGTTCATTTGAACTTTCTTGAGAAGAGGGAGATGCAACATTGATTGGTGAAGGAGGTGGAGTTGTATCCTACACAGGTTTCACGGTCTCCGGTTCTTCTTCATCACCAAAGTATGGAAGAAAACATATAAAGTTTCTTCTTGAGCTTCCCAATTCCATGCCAATTCTTCATCAAATTCAACGTCCCGACTTACCACCACCTTGCCGCTACTTGGGTTGTATAACTTGTAGCCTTTTGAACTCGTATCATAGCCAACAAACACATGCTTGAACTTCGATCATCAAGCTTCGCTCTCCCTTGTTGTGGCAGATGAGTATAGGCTATGCTCCCAAAGATTCTCAAGTGCTTCACACTTGGATTTCTTTCACTCCATGCTTCTTGAGGGGTTTGATCTCTAACATTTTTTGTTGGAGATTTGTTGTTCAAATAAACTGCACAAGAAATAGCTTCTGCCTAAAATTCCTTGGGCATACTTTTAGCTTTCAACATACATCTAGCTATATTAAGAATCGTTCATTCTTTTTCTTTGCAACTCCATTTTGTTGGGGTGGGTAAGGTACTATTAGAGGGAGAAGAATTCCATGAGATTGACAAAAGTCATTAAATTCCTTTAAAGTGAATTCACCTCCTCTATCGGACCTTAAAGTTTTAATTTATAGCCACTTTCTTTCTCCATAAATACTTTAATATTTTTAAAAGCAGAAAAAGCTTCAGATTTTTTGTTTAAGAAATAAACCCAAGTCTTTCTACTAAAGTCATTAATGAAGAGCAGAAAGTGTTTACTTTTACCAAAGGAAGGTGAATTGATTGGTCCACACACATCAGTGTGAACTAGTTGGAGTGGCTTGGTTGATCTTGACATGGACTCTTTTGGAAAACTCTTCCTTGCATGTTTTCCAAGAAGAAAAGCTTCACACAATTGATTTGGATGGTTGATTGATGGTATCTCATGCACCATGTTCTTTTCTCCCATTGATTTGGGCGCTTCAAAATTCAAGTGCCCAAATCGCATGTGCCCGCATTATGATTCAGCATGCACATTAGCCTTCAAACACTTTGCATCAATTGTCTTAAGATTCAGAGAAAATAATCTATTCTTTGCCATATGCACTTTAGCAATTAGAGTTCTACTTGAATCTCTAAGCTAAAAATACATATTTTTCATGTGTATGTCATATTCCTTTTCAAGAAGTTGGTCCAAACTCAAAATATTACTTTTTAATTTTGGCACATAATAGACATCTTGAGTTAACTTATGGACACCATTTTTACAGGAGATTAAAATCATACATATCTCTTCGATTTGAATCTTTGAGGTATCTCCAAAGGTCACATTACCTCTAAACGTCTTATTGATATCCACAAACTTTTCTTTGCATCCACACATGTGATTGCTTGATCCATTGTCCAGATATCACGAGCTATAATTTTCCCTGTCTTCTTCCTTGAGTGCCAACAACAATGTTGACTCATCTTCTTCTTTCTTGTTCTCAACAAGGTTAGATTTCTCTCAATATTGCTACGACATTCCCAAGAGTAATGGCCAAATTTATGACAATTATAACACTCAATTTTTGATTTGTCATACCTTTGTCCATTATTTTCTTAGTAGTAGCCACGTCCTCTTCCTCCTCTTTGTCCACACCCACGACCTCTTAATGTTTGGTGGATTTTAACTTCATTGTTGAAGTTGTTACCTTTACTTCTTCCTCTTCCATGACTGCCACGGCCTCGTCCTTGTCCATTCTCTCGATAGCTCTTTTCACCTACATAATCCTTGAAGGATGCCTGAGTTTTAAGAAGTTTCTCCAATGACACTTCTTGTCTCCTCTTGATTTTTTCTTCATGGCTCTTTAAATAACCTTCAATTGCTCTACCATCATAGAGTCTAAATCTTTAGACTCCTCAATAGCACACACCACAAAATCAAAATTAGGTGTTAAAGTGCGAAGGATCTTTTCTACCATACAGACATCTTCTATGTCCTCCCCGTATCTTCTCAATTGATTTACAACAACCTTAATTTTTGAACAACAATTCAAAATGCATTCGGATTCTTTCATTTTTAAAACTCAAAATCAGCCCTTAGAGTTTGAAGTCTTACCTTCCTAACCTTGTCAATTCCTTGGAGAGAATTTTGTACAATCTCCCAAGCTTCCTTTGAGGTGGTAGCATCTGTCACCTTCTCAAACATGGCATCATCCAAACATTGGTGGATGAGTGCGAGGGCTTGTTGATCCTTCTTCCTTGCTTTGCCAAGACATAGTTTTCATTTTGAGGTAGAGCTTCCTTATTATCGGGTTTTACATACCCTCTATCTACGATTTCCCATACATCCTCAGAGCCAAGAATGGCTTTCATATGTAGACACCATTTCTCATAATTAACTTTTGTGAGACGGGGGTACTGAAAAGATAGCGTACCATTATTCGCCATGGCTTTGATACTACCTTGTTGGGAAAAAATAATAATCCTGCCCAGAAATAATATTCATGGCTAATAATAATAACACAAGAGAGTAATAATGACATCAACTCTTTTAACGAGGTAAATACAATACCCGAGCGGAGCAATATTACCACATAATATTATGACTTAGTAGTGTCAAGAGACTACTACAATTTTATAAGAAATAAAACTCTTTGTTTAAAATGCCTCAATATTACTCACACTAACTATTTATCTCACAGACTATAATATGTGGATTACTCTCTCTAACTTCTACTGCTTCTCTATGTTTTTGGTGTATAGGCAAAGTTGCCAACCTCTCAGCCAATCAAATTGATTAGTTTCTTCAACTTGCAAATTTGTTATTTGCAAGTGCTGGCCATGCCGAAAACCATTATAACAAGTTGGATTTATTGCACCCAACAATTACTTTCTCTGATAAGCTGGTTTTATTCTTTTATTATAGCAATGACCCTGCACAAGAATCATTATATGATATGGCATCAAAATGAATAATATGTATGTGAAAAATAAAAATGATGTAGTTTCTAATTATCTGTGAGATTAATAAAACACTAGAGCAAATATCATTTTGTCACAATATATTATTCTGGTGTATGTTTTGCTTTTAATGATACCCAACAGATGATCTTTCTTTGATCTTTGATGAGTGGAAATGATGTCCATGTATTTTATACGTATTGTTTTATAAATAATGTGGCATTGGACAAAAATCTATTCATACATGCATCAACAACCCACATCAATATAAAGCCATTGGTATTCACATAACTAAAAGGAAAAAGAAGTCTCAACAAGTCAACATCTCTAGTTTAACCTTTAAAAAGAAACCAGACATATATTCTGAGACTCTACAATGAGTTCATAGAGCAAACTCTAGGATTATCTTTTACAACTCAGCCAAAACTTATTACAGGTGAAACCAATTGTCAAAGACTCCCTCTGACAATCTGGAGCTCACCAGAAAACTCTTACTATATACACGTACAACGGATTTTGATTTTTTAAAATATGGAAGCACCACTAAAAAAGGAGAAAGTAAAGTATTAAGTGGGAATTGATCCATGTTCATCATTCAATCTTTGTGGAGCATTGGTGCCAACAATTATCAGTAAAATAATTTACAAAATACATACATAGATTATCTGGCATAAAGACCATGGGTTCACATGCCGCATAATTTTCCATTCAATCAGCCCCTGCGTGCAAACCAGAAGATGTTGCGACATCGATGTTGGTGTTTGTGAAATACACATCATTTGGTAATGTGGCTATTGTTCCCTCTCCCTCCATGAAATTAGAATGGATGGACCAGGAATAGTAGGAACTCAGCAGTTGATAGTTTAGGAAGGATAAAATATTTATGCAATTTATGCAACCATATGCAATTTATGCACTAAGCAATTTATGTTCTAGGAAATCCCCATATGTTTCAAGAGTGTGAACCTGGAGATACATAAACCAGATATAAGAACCAGTTCTAAGTGTTTGTTTTATTCTAGTTCAATTGTAGTAGAGCTTTTGAGTTGTACCTTTCGGCTTTCTTAGAAGAAAATTGTATTAGGTACTTGAGTTGTGTTGGAAAAAATCCTACTGAAGTAGGTCGTTGTATTTTCACCTTTTGAGCCGGGTGTTCTCCACGAAAAAAAAAATACTTGTGTCCTTTACTTTATGTATTTATTATTTCGCAACTGCAGTGTAAGAAACTCGAAGAAGAACCAGATCCTTCTATAATCGTTGCACGTGAAAAATTAGACACCTGACAAATCACCCCCTCTCTTGTGTGGTATCGAAGTATAAAACATCAATTGACATCAGAGCAGGTTATCCTTAAAGAGACTAACACCTTAGGAGAAGATCAAGATGAGTGCACCACCTGGAAATTAAAAAAGACAATCCACTGCTGGCCTCCACTCTTTAATGGCCAGTACTACTCTTGGTGTAAGTCAAGGATGAGAGATAACATACAGGGAGATGACTATGAGCTATGGGATATTATCATTGATGGTCTGCTATCTACTTTGAAGAAAAATGCTCAAGGAGTATATGTGCCAAAGACAAGAGCTGATTGTAATACTGAGGATTTGAAGAAGTAGGAAAAGAATGCCAAAGCCAAGTGGCTTGTTTGTTGACTTGGTCCATATGAGTACAACATAATTCAAGGTTGTTCCACTACCAAGCAAATTTGGGACACACTACAAGTGGCCCATGAATGAACAACTCAGGTGAAGATATTAAGAGGAACTCTATTGTACTCTCAGTATGAAAATTTTGCTATGAGAGATGGAAAAACTGTTCAGGAGATATACACAAGGTTCATTATATTGACAAATAAACTAAAATCTCTTGGCAGGATTATTCCTGAAGATGAGAGGGTTGAGAAGACACTTACTATGGTCTTGTCAATTACTGGAAAAGCAAGATCACTGCTATTCATGAATCAAAGAATATTGCTACACTCCCTTTGGATGAATTGATTGGAAATCTCACCGTTTAGGAACTTAGAAGACAAACCATGAAAATGGATGTGCCTAAGAAGGAAAGGAGTTTGGCACTCTAAATATTGAAGGTTCTGACTTGGAAAATGATGAAATGGCAATGATTACTGTGAGAAAACACGGGAGAAAGAATATATATTATTGATTGATATATGATAAAATACAAGAGGACCTTATTTATAGCTATATTCTACAATCCTATACTACTTCTCTACCAATGTGGGACAAGACTCTTATATACATATGTAAAACTATCATCTAAAACTAACACTCCCCCTCAAGCTGGTGCATATAAATCATATGTACCGAGCTTGTTACATATATAACTAATACGAGGACCAGTGAGGGACTTGGTGAAAATATCTGCAAGCTGATCATTCGACCTCACAAACTTTGTAGTGATCTCTCCTGAAAGTATCTTCTCTCTGACGAAGTGACAGTTAATCTCAATGTGTTTAGTTCTCTCATGGAACACCGGATTTGATGCAATATGAAGGGCAGCTTGATTATCGCACACAAGCTCCATCTGACTGATTTCACCAAATTTCAACTCCTTAAGTAATTGTTTGGTCCATATTAGCTCACATGTTGCCATAGCCATTGCTCGATATTCTGCTTTTGCACTAGAGCGAGCAACTACATTCTGTTTCTTGCTTTTCCAAGACACCAAATTTCCTCCTACTAACACACAATATCCAGACGTAGAACGCCTGTCAGAAGGTGATCCTGCCCAATCAGCATCTGAGTATCCAACAATCTGCTCATGACCTCTATCTTCAAACAGTAGTCCTTTGCCTGGAGCCGATTTTATATACCGAATAATGCGTATAACTGCATCCCAATGACTATCACAAGGAGAATTCATAAACTGACTTACAACACTCACAGGATAAGAAATGTCAGGTCTAGTCACTGTGAGATAATTTAATTTTCCAACCAACCGCCTATAGCTTGCAGGATCGCTGAGTGGCTCCCCCTGTCCTGGCAGCAATTTAGAATTTGGATCCATCGGAGTGTCAACAGGTCTGCAACCTATCATCCCTGTCTCCTCAAGAATGTCTAAAGCATATTTTCGTTGAGAAATAACAATACCTGAGCTCGACTGAGCAACTTCAATACCTAGAAAGTACTTCAATCTGCCTAGATCCTTAGTTTGGAAGTGCTGGAATAGATGTTGCTTCAGACTGGTAATACCATCCTGATCATTGCCAGTAATAACAATATCATCAACATAGACTACCAGATAAATACAGAGACTTGAAGTAGAGTGTCGATAAAACACAGAGTGATCAGCTTCACTACGAGTCATGTCAAATTCCTGGATAACCGTGCTGAACTTACCAAACCAGGCTCGAGGAGACTGCTTTAGACCATACAGTGACCGACGTAAGCGACATACAAGGTGACGAGACTCCCCCTGAGCAACAAAACCAGGTGGTTGCTCCATATAAACTTCATCCTCAAGATCACCATGAAGAAACGCATTCTTAATGTCTAGCTGATAAAGAGGCCAATGACGAATTGCAGCCATTGATAGAAAAAGACGAACTGATGCCACTTTCGCCACGGGAGAGAAGGTATCACTGTAATCGAGCCCAAATATCTGAGTATATCCCTTGGCAACAAGATGGGCCTTAAGTCGATCAACCTGGCCATCAGGACCAACTTTGACTGCATACACCCAACGACAACCAACAGTAGATTTACCTGAAGAAAGATGAACATGCTCCCAAGTACCGCTAGTATGTAAAGCAGACATATCGTCACTCATAGCCTGTTGCCAACCTGGATGAGACAATGCTTCACCTGTAGACTTAGGAATGGTAACCGAGGACAAAGCAGATATAAAAGCATAATGGGGAGATGACAGACGATGATAACTTAGGCCAACATAATGAGGATTAGGATTAAGTATGGTCCGTATACCTTTCCGAAGCGCAATTGGTGTACTATGAAGAGACAAGTCCGCAGTAGGAGCAGTGTCAGGTGCAGGGCGAGAACCAGTTGGGCCTGATGTAGTGCGTGGACGACGATGATAAGTCAAGAGTGGTGAAGGACACTAGACGCATCATCAGTTGGTATGAGTGAAACTTCTGAGGTCGAAGGTGGAGGAGAAACTTCAGTAAATGCCTCACAGGTTGGTATAGGTAAGACCTCAGATATATCATGATGGTCAGCAGTTGTAAAGAAAGGTTTAGACTCAAAAAATGTGACGTCAGCTGACATAAGGTACCTACGAAGATCAGGAGAATAACAACGATATCCCTTCTGGACACGAGAATAACCAAGGAAGACACACTTGAGAGCACGAGGAGCTAACTTATCTTTCCCAGGGGCTAAGTTATGAACAAAACACGTGCTCCCAAAGACACGAGGTGGAAGAGAATATAAGGGTGACTGGGGGAACAGTACTGAATGGGGAATCTGACCCTTAATGGGAGAGGAAGGCATTCGATTAATTAAATAACAAGCTGTGAGAACTGCATCGCCCCAGAAACGCAGTGGAACACGAGATTCAATTAGAATTGTGCGAGCAGTCTCAATAAGATGCCTATTCTTTCTCTCTGCAACCCCATTTTGCTGAGGGGTATAAGGACAAGATGTCTGATGAATAATTCCTTGAGAAGTCATAAACTGCTGAAACTGAGAAGATAAATATTCTAAGGCATTATCACTGCGAAAAATGCGAATAGAAACACCAAATTGGTTTTTGATTTCAGCACAGAAACTCTGGAATATAGAAAATAACTCAGAACGATCTTTCATTAAGAAAAACCAAGTACACCTGGAATAATCATCAATAAAACTAACAAAATATCGAAATCCCAAGGTTGAACTGACTCTACTAGGACCCCATATATCAGAATGAACTAAGGAGAAAACAGACTCTGCATGACTCTCAACACTACGCGGAAAGGTAGTTCGGGTATGTTTCCCAAGTTGACACGACTCACAATCTAAAGTAGTCAAACCAGATAAACTAGGCACCATTTTCTGAAGTTTGGATAAGCTCGGATGTCCCAAACGTCTGTGGATTAGGTCTGGAGGATCTGTGACTAGACATGTGGTGGAAGGACTGAGTGAGTTAAGGTAGTAAAGGCCTTCTGATTCACGTCCTGTACCAATTGTCTGTCCCGTACTGCGGTCCTGCATGATAAAGGAATCGTCACTAAAATATATACCACAATGGAGTGCACGAGTCAAACGAGTGACAGATGCAAGACTAAAAGGACAGCCAGGGACATAAAGAACGAAATCTAGGGTGACGGAAGACAAAGGGTGTGCTTGTCCAACTCCTTTGGCCTTAGTTTGGCATCCATTTGCTAAAGTAACAGTGGGAAGAGACTGTGAATATACAATATTTGACAAAAGGGATATATTACCAGAGATGTGATCAGAAGCGCCTGAGTCCATGACCCATGGTCCAAGTGTACTAGACTTGGAAACACAAGCAAAGGAATTACCAGAGGTTGAAGCATCATTCTGAGCAACCGAGGCTATTTGTGGAGATGTCTGCTTACTTGCGCGATATTGAAGTAGCTCATTATATTCTTCTTTAGATAAAGAAAATCCTTGGTTACCTGCAGCTTCAGTCTGAGCAATGTAAGCATTTTTGAGTGGGCGACCATGTAAGGAATAGCACACTTCACGAGTATGCCCAAGTTTGTGACAATAAGAACACTTAGGTCTAGATCTGCCAAAACGACCACCTCCTCGCCTATTCTCCATAGTCTGAGACGTCCGAACATCCATTGTCTGGGATGCAAGAACAGAGGAATCAAATATCTGTGAGGAGATCACTGGGTGACTTGGTGCTGCAGCAAGACGGAGTAATCGAGAGAATACTTCATCAATAGTGGGGACAGTCGGACTAACCAAAATCTGGTCGCGTACTGAATCAAGATCATTGGGAAGTCCAGCGAGGGTAAGAACTAGAAACATCTTCTGTCGCTGCTCTTGTTGTTGCTCAACACTAGCAGAGACTGGCATCAACTTCCCAAATTCCTCCATAACTGCCTGCACTTGACCTAAGTAAGTAGACATATCTGATTCCTGCTTCTTTAAGTTTGTCATCCGCGATATCACATCATAGAAGCGAGATATGTCATTAGTGTATAAGGCACGAGCCTTGGCCCAAACCAAATAACATGTCTGGAATGGACGAAACAAAGGCATCAATTTTGAATCAATAGATCGCCACAAGATGCTACATAACTGAGCATCGATCTTGGCCCAGTGTGTTATCGCCTTTTCATCTCCTTCGCCAGACTGTTTGATTAAATGATCTTGAACACCTTGGCCTTTACACCACAACTCAACAGATGAAGCCCAAGCTAAGTAGTTTGAATTTCCCATTAAAGGTTCCGAGGTAATCATAACATTAGAGCTTCCGGAACTCATGTTTCTAGACCCAAAAACATCAAATCCCAAAGACATCTTTGCAAATTGTTACCAAATAAGAGAAGGGTACTGTAATCTACTGAACAGAGTAAGGAAATACTGAAAAACAGAGTAAGAAGATACTGTAGCTGCCGGAAAACTACTGTAGCTGCCGGAATAAACTCAAAGTGGTCGGAATGAAACAAAAATAGAAGGGGTAGGATCGGAATTACCAGGCGGTACAACTGTCCTGAAGGAAGTTTTTCAAAAAATGGCCGGAAGTGACCGTACGCGCCGGCGCGTGGGTTCACTCGCGGGAGCTGCTGGTGGTGCGTGGGAGTGCGTGAGGAGGCTTCTGCCGGAGATTCTTACTGGGGTTTGGTCGCCGGGAACTGGTGGTTCTTGTGGTAGTGTTGGATTTTGCACAACACTGATAGAAACAAGGCAGACACAAAAATCTAATAGGTCGCCGGGAAAAAAAAGCTTCGGCTGACTGAAATTTTCTTCCCGGAGTCGCTGGAATTTATGCACAGTGATTAAATTCTCACGATAGCTCTGATACCATGTGAGAAAACACGGGAGAAAGAATATATATTATTGATTGATATATGATACAATACAAGAGGACCTTATTTATAGCTATATTCTACAATCCTATACTACTTCTCTACCAATGTGGGACAAGACTCTTATATACATATGTAAAACTATCATCTAAAACTAACAATTACAAAAGACTTCAAGAAGTACCTATGGAGAGAAAAGAGTTCTTCAAGAAATGGAAGCTACAATAAGGCAAGAGCTCTAGAGAAGCAGACTAATGATGGATGCTACAAGTGTGGAAACACTGATCACATGATCAAGAACTGTCCTTTGCGGAAGATTGAATGAAAAAAAAAAGAGCTGAATGAAGGAACAGGAAGAAGGAACAGATTCATCCCAAGAAAGAGAATAATAAAGGATCAACCAAGGCTATGGTTGCTACTTGGGGAGAAAGCTCAGATGAAAGCTCCGATGATGATGATGAACGAGCACTAATGGCTATTGTAGAATCTAATTAAAAAAATCGAGGTAAGTGTCTTTCATCTCAAGGACAAGATTAAATTTTTATCTAAAGAAAGATTATCTTAATTACTACTAGAGCTGATTGATGAGTTTGAAGATGTGAATAATAAAAAGGAACAACTATCAAAAGAATGAAGGCTAAGTGCCAAAACCTAGAACTTAGGGCTTGTGAAACTGAAAGTGAAAATACTGTGTTGAAGAACTAGGTTCGTGCACTTGATACAACTGTCCTAGAACTTAGATCTGAAAATCTAAAATTGAAGTTAGGAACAGGTAAAAAGATTGCCGGCGACACACAACTCACTCTAGAAAAGAATTTAGGTAAAATGAAAGATGAGTTATATGAAAGGGATGAACAGGTATGAATCTTAAAAGAGGACCTGAATAAGGTTAAGCATGAGCTAGACAGAACTTGTAAATGGAATAGGTCCTCTGATGCACTTTCATGGCTACAAGAACATCATAGTAGCAATAGAAGATGACATGGCTTTGGGAACTCTACACCTACGTGGGATTCCAAAAACAAGTACCTCACACTCCCTGAGAATAAAATTTGCCCAAACTATGGTAACACTAGTCACTATAAGAGTGATTGCACTGCAAAAGAAAAGGCAGATCAAAAGAACAAAAAATTTGTTCTAGGGAAAAATAGGGTGCCAAGTTGGGCTAAAAAGAATTTGATTTATCCTTTTGCCTATAGAAAGGGAACCAAAGTAGTTTGGGTACCTAAGACTAACTCCTGATTTCTTTTTGCAGGTGCAAGTGAAGGGGAACGGCCAAATATGGTACATGGATACTGGTTGCTCAAAGCACATGATAGGAAGCAAGAACCAGTTCCTTTTACTTGAGGAACTTAAAAGAAGTAATGTCTCCTTTGAAAATGGAAAGAAAGGTGAGATCATTAGGGTTGTAAAGGTAGGTAATTCTGATTCTCACTCTATTGAGAATGTCTACTTGATAGATGGAGTGAAGTACAGTCTAATATCTGTATCACAATTGTGTGATAGAGGTAACATGATACCCTTCACATTTACAAAATGCTTTGTGATATATCTTACCACAAACAAGATAGTTTTGCTAGGAAAAAGAGTGAAAAACATATATGTGGTGGATCTGTCCACACTTTCAGATAACGAACTCACTTGCTTAAGTGTATTGGACAATGATCCCCTCCTTTAGCAGAAGAGACTTGGATATGCAAGTCTAATCCAACTCAACAAACTAGTCTCCATGGACTTGGTGATAGGGCTGCCTAACATTAAGTTCAAGGAAGATAAAGTTTTTGAGGCTTGTGCAAGGGAGAAGCAGGTAAGATCCTCGTTTAAAAGCAAGAAAATGATAAGTACTACCAGGACGATGGAACTGGTCCATATGGATCTATGTGGACAATGAGGACAATGAGCAGAGGTGGTAAGAGATATGTTATGGTGCTTGTTGATGATTCCTCTAGGTTTACTTGGAAACTGTTTTTAGCAGCTAAAGATGAAGAATTTGACATGTTCACTTCATTTGTTAGAAAAACTCAGAAACAACTAGGTAATCAACTTGCATCAATTAGGTCTGACCATGGTACTAAATTTGAGAATGCTAAATTTTTTGAATTTTGTGATGAGCATGGCATAGATCATTATTTTTCTGCTCCTAGAACTCCACAGCAAAATGGAGTAGTTGAAAGAAAGAATAGGACATTGTAGGAAATGGCTAGGACTATGCTACTTGCTAGTAAATTGCCTCATTGCTTCTGGGCAGAAGCTGTGAACACTGCATGCTACATCATAAATTGGTGCATGACTATACCTCTTGTTGAGAAGATTCCGTATGAGTTACATAAAGGGAGAAAGCCAAATATATCCCACCTTAGGACATTTGGATGCAAGTGCTTTATGCACAATAATGGAAAAAACTCCCTAGGTAAGTTTGATACCAGAAGTGATGATGGAGTGTTCTTGGGATATTCTTTACGTAATAAAGCTTATAAGATTTATAGCAAAAGAACTATGTGTGTAGAAGAAAGTGTATATGCTATTTTTGATGAAACTAACATTCTTTCTGAGAGGCAGGAACTGGATGATGAAGAGATTGGGCTGGTAAGAAACTTAAATGAAGCAATAGTCTAGCCTGAAGCTATACCAGAAGAAGGAATTGGTGATGGAACAGGTCCTTCCACCCAGGTCAACCTGACGGGGGGAACTGAATAGAGAGGAACTGATCCTCAAATCTCGAGGGAACCTGTCCTTAAACTTGTTGCTTAGCCACAAAACATTGAAGGAACATCTAGAGAAAACCAACTGGTTGTGAAACCTTACAAGTATCAAAGTTCTCATCTCACTGGGAACATAATCACTGATCCAACCTTTGGAATCAAAACGAGATCTTCATTACAGAACCTCTGTGCTGTTGATGCCTTGTTATCTCTTATTGAACCTAAAAATGTTTCTGAGGCTTGCGGGATGCAAACTAGGTGAATGAAATGCAGGATGAACTCAACCAATTTGAGAGAAGTCAGGTTTGGCATCTGGTACAAGACCAAGGATATAACAATTATTGCCACTAAATAGGTCTTCAAACAAACTTGATAAAGATGGAACAGTTACAAGGGACAAAGTAAGATTGGTGGTTCAAGGATATAGTCAAGAGGAGTGCATAGACTATGATGAGACTTTTACTCCAGTTGCAATATTGGAAGCAATTAAACTTCTTATAGCCTTTGCTGCTTACATGGAGTTCACTCTCCATTAGATGGATGTCAAGAGTTCCTTCCTCAATGGCTATCTAAAGGAAGAAGTGTTTGTCAATCAACCTCCTGGCTTTGAAAGCAAGGAATGTCCTGATGATGTGTACAAGCTTGATAAGGCACTTTATGGGCTCAAGTAGGCTCCAAGAACATATTATGAAAGATTATCTAAATTCTTGCTTGAGCATGGCTATACGAGAGGTAAAATTGACAATACTTTATTCTTGAAAGAAAAAGATAAAGATCTCTTGGTAGTTCAGATGTATGTTGATGATATAATCTTTGGAGCAACTACTGATAGGTTAAGTAAAGAATTTGCTAAACTAATAGGGAGTGAATTGGAAATAAGTATGATGGGTGAGCTTTTGTCTTTTTAGGCTTACAAATTGAACAAAATTTAAATGGAACTATGATACATCAACAAAAGTATATGAAAGAGTTGCTTAAAAGGGTTAAAATAGAAGATTCTAAAAAAATTGACATTCCTATAGCAACAACCACAAAATTGGATTTGGATGAACCTAGTTCATTTGTTTATCAGAAGATGTATAGGGGAATGATTGGCTCTTTGTTATATCTCACTGTTAGTAGATATGACATTATTTTCAGTGTAGGCCTTTGTGCTAGATTCTAAGAGAATTCAAAGGAGTCTCACTTGAAGGTTGTCAAGAGGATCTTGAGATACTTAAAAGGAACCACTGATCTTTGCCTATGTACCAAAAGGTAGTAATTTTGACTTAGGGGGATATGTTGATGTTGGTTATGCAGGATTTCTTGTGGATAGAAAGAGCACTTCAGGTATGACACACTTTCTTGGCTCATGTCTTGTGTCCTGGGCCACTAAAAAGCAAATTTTTATGGCCTTGTCTCCTGCTGAAGCTGAGTATATAGCTGCAGCCTCATATTGTGCTCAATTGTTGTGGATCAAACAATAATTAATGGACTTTGGAATTGATGTTGGTTGTATCCCCATATTTTATGACAACACTAGTGCGATTAGTATGACCAAGAACTCGGTTGATCACAAAAGAACTAAGCACATAGATGTTAGGCATCTCTTTTTGAGGGACAACTATGAGAAGGTTTTGATCACTGTGGAATTTTGTGCTACTGACAAGCAAATAGCTAACATCTTCACAAAAGTTCTAAGTAGAGATCATTTTGAAAGGAACATGTTAGAATTAGGGATGATTAAGATCACCTAAAAGGAACCAGTTCTAGCTCAATAATTGATTAGACAATTTTTGAATTTTATAAATAATTAGATTAGATATTGCTCCGTCTCTTACTTTTATTAGTATCCAATTGTGCCATGTGCTAAAATGTCTTAGTGATCTCTAATGATATTACCTCTATTTTCTTGGAAAATTCAATGTTACATTCAGTGACGAACCTGGTTCATCAAAATTATTGGGTAACTATTCTCCACTCTGCATATTTTGGAATAACTGTATTTGGATCATGATCTAAAAAGGAGTAATCCCAACCTCCTTTGAGCCTATCTGGTGAACTAGTTTCACCAAGGAGTCCCACACGCCATAATTGCCTAAAATCTAGGGAAGAGTCCAACGTCTATTCAAACTGACATTCCCAGGATGATTAGACTTCTAAACTCCAAAAAGCAACCGTCACACACTCCAACTCTCCCCTCTTTAAATTGATTGGACCTTACCCATTTCTTCATTTATGATCTTAGAACAAAATCAAGACTCCAAATTTTCTCAACTTTCTCTCATCTCATCTACACTCATCTAATGGAAAAACCATTCGAAAATTCCAAAATGACTGAGAATCCTTCTTTACCACTCAAAGAACCATCACCCACACCTTCAACCACCCAAACTCCCAAGAAGGAGCGTTTTAAGATGCTTGCTCGTAAAACAGTCGCTGGTATTGAACAAACCAAGAAACTAAATGAGATTTTGAAAGCAAGCCAAGCAGAGGAACCCCAAAAATCAGATGAGTCCTTCAAGTCTGCAATTGAGGGGGAAGAACTTGTTTCATCTGAAATAGAACATGTAACTTTTGGGCTAAAAATTTTATCTGATGTCATTTCGGAAGTGGCTGAAAACCTTGTGAAAGGGTTTGTTCTGGTTGGTACTATAGCTGGTATAGAGTCTAAGTCTACTAAAATAGGTGGTAAAAATAAAAAGGGAAAAGAAAAAGTGAGTGAGGGTGTAACAAGACATGTGAGGAGAAGGGGAGAAGAAGAAGTAGTTGAATCTTAACTCATTCCTATTGGTTTGACTAAAAAAATAGGGGCTATGATGATATCGAGTTAGGAGGCTGTCGAGGAAGAAGAAAGTTTCAGAGAAGAAGGAGGAAGTGGATTTAGAGATGCTAGCGCTGCGGAGGAGCTGGTTAGGCTGAGGAAGAGGTTCCAAGAACCTGTTACATCTGGAAAGGAACCCCTCAATGACCTACTAAAAAGGGTGTCTAACAGCTACAATCCAATGAAGAAGAAATATTTAGGAATTAAAACCACTGGAACTGCTATGGGAGGAAAAAAGAAAGGCTGCCTCTTCTATCCCTGTAGAGACTCCTCCCACAAGAGGAAGAGCTACAGAGAGTCAGAGGAAGTAGAGTGAGGCTGATTTAGATAAGGCAGTAGCTGAGAGTAAAAAGAAAGTTGCTGCTAAAAGAAAGAAGAAAGTGGGTGAACCAAGTGAAACAATTGAGATTGAGGAGATGGACTTGGTTCTTCATGATGAGCATGAGGCAGAGGAAGTGGAGGTTGTGACTCCAAGTTCTAAGAAAAGAAAGACTTCCAAGAAGAAGTCCCATGAAAATTCTACTGAAACAAAAAGCTCTGCCTTGGCCAAAAAAACCATGTATGCTAGGAAATCAAGAAAAGTGCATATAGTGGAAGAAGAGAATGAGGAAGAAGAGGAGACTGACGAAGAAAAGGACAAGAAAAAGAACAATTCTAAAGGTAGGACTCCTCAAAGATTTGGAGGAGGAAGGAATTGTGCTGTTGTTGGAGAAGTTGAAAAGTCAGGGCGGGAAGGATATGGTACTTCAGTTGGAAGGAAGGTTAGCCCGAGCTAAAATTATGGAATTCCTTGCAAACTATGAGATAGAAAATGGAAGGGTAAACAATATGGTGAAAGGAGTGAAGGTGGGCTTTTATGATAAAGAGCTAGGGAGATTCTGAGGATAAGAGCCGAAGGCTACAAGGACTATAAGAAGTTAAAGTGGCCTAGTCTAGAAAATATACATACCTCATTTTCCATCACTAAGAAGTTTGGCGATAGAGACTTAGAGTTGCGACCCAGGTGTGTTTATAAGAGTGAGATGACTCCTCCCCACAAAGTGCTCTTTGAATTTTTCAACAAGGTGGTTCTGCCTAGGCAAGAAAGAAGGCACATTGCAAATTTTATGGATCTGGTCCTTTTGGAGTGCTTGGATAGTGGGAGACAGATCAACTGGCCATGATTTATAATCCAACTCTTTAATAGGGTGGTTTCTGGCACTAAAAATCTTGTCATAGTCTATGATTCATACTCATAGATGTGCTTTCTCGCTTCAAGGTTGCCGTGAAGAAATGGGATATTAGCACTAGTAAAGATTACTTTGGGGCCAACACTTTGATTAACTGTGACTATGAAGTCCTTACTGCTCCCAAAGAACCTGGTTCATCCAAGAGGGTACCCATAAATAGCAAAGTGAGAGCTTTGGAGCAGGAGATTGGGGCTAAGGATACCGAGATTGGAGGCTGAAGAAGAGGCTGACTGAAGTAGAAATTGAGAGTGATTCTCTCAGGTCTGAGCTTGTAAAGGAGAAAGAGAAGAATGAAGGAATTCTTCAAGACATGTTGAAGCAACTTTAGGCCAGAAATCAAGAATCTGGTCCTTCCCAGCCTTAAACCCTTCCTAGCCTAGGTTGTAACCACCCATGTGGGATGTTTCTTTTTGTCTCTTTGCTCATGGTTTAATACTTTTATTTATTTTTATGCTTTGTGGATGAATCTTATCAATGAGAATCACTGCTTTTATTCTAATTGTTTGTTTATATTTCTTAGATGGTTAATTTCCTTAAATTGATAAGAGAAACTTGAATCCATGATTGTATTTGAAGTAGCCTCAATGGTCACGAGTAAGATTTGCTAAAATCTGATTATATAACTTAATTACGCAACTTTTGATGATTCCAAAAGGGAAAAGATAGGTTGTACTTTGTCTTTGGACTATGGGGTTTATAGCTTAATAAACCTGGTCCTTGATGACTTATGACTTTAAAAAGGAAAGTGTTCTAACATTGTGTTGATGTTAAGATGAGTTGAAACAGGTTCATGCTTATGAAACGAACATAGTTTGTCATCATTGAAAAGGGGGAATTTGTTGGCTTGAGTAAGTTTTGTTTTAATGATTGACAAAGGAACGCATGCATGAACCAGCTAGATACACAGTGCACACAGGGCACAGGCAGATTCAAGCACAAGGCATGCACGTGAGGGGATAAGCATAAGTGGTTATATCTGATATCTCCTGAACGAAAGGGTTGCATAATTGATAAGGAACAGGACTCCTTACTTGAAGAGAAGTCTATCCTAGATAAGGAAGGAGTTAGAAGTTAAAGATAACTAGAACTCTTCCACTATGGAAGAGTAAAGCATTAGAACTCTAATTAATTCTTATTCTACTAACTCTATATATATCAGTTGTGTTCTCTTCTGTAGATGACCCACACATGCTGAAGTTAAACAAGAATTGAGAGAAAAATAGCAAGTCAATTTGTAAGCAATTCCTCTGTATTTCAAGAGTGCGAACCTGGAGCTACATGAACCAGATATAAGATCCAGTTCCATGTGTCTTTTTTATTCTAGTTCAATTGTAGTAGGGATTTTGAGTTGTACTTTTCATCTTTCTTAGAAACAAATTGTATTAGGTACTTGAGTTGTATTGTTCAGGTTAGAGTTAACTTGAAGCTGTCGCAACAACCTGTGGCTGATTGCAACAAGGGTTAGAGGTAATCCTTAGGTTTACAAGAGTTTTATAAACGTTGTTGTTTGGCTCAGTGATTTGGTAAAGTGTTGGAAATAAAACTACTGGGAAGTAGGTCCGTATTATTTGCTTTCTAGATTTATTATCCCGCAACTGAAGTATGAGAAACTCCTAGAAGAACTAGTTCCTTCTATAATGTGTGCATGCAAAAAATAGGACACCACACAAATCACCTCCTCCCCCCTCTTGTGTGGTATTGAAGTATAAAACATCAATAACTTTGCATCTCTTTGAGTCAGCTTAGTCAACGGCATGCTAGCGTAGAAAGAATTTTACAAATGTTCTATAATAACCAACACATAAAGAAAACTCTCAATCTCTGTTAATGTCATCGACCTTAGCCAACCCTTGACCACTTCTATCTTCTGAGGATCAACTTTTATCCCTTTGCTTGATACCATATGGCCTAGGAATGTTAAGGTTTGCAACCAAAATTCACAATTAGAAAATTTAGCATACAACTCATTATCTTTCAAAACCTCCAAAGTTGTCCTAATGTGTTCTATATGCTCTTCCTCGCTTCGGGAATACACCAAAATATTATTTCTAAACTCAATGATAAAAGTGTCTAAAAATGGCTTGAATACCTGATTTATGATCCATAAATGCAGCTAAAGCATAGGTCAACGTGAAAGATATTACTAAAAACTCGTAGTGACCATAGCAAGTTCTAAAGACGGTTTTTGGGATATCATATTCCTTGATTATAAGCTGATGGTATCCAGACCTCAAATCTATCTTTGAAAAATATTTCTCTCCCTGAAGTCGATCAAACAAATTATCAATTCTGGACAATGGATATTTATTCTTAATTGTAAATTTATTAGCTAACAGTAGTCGATACACATCCTGAGGGAACCATCCTTCTTTTGACAAACATGGCCGAAGTATCCCAAGGTGACACACTTGGCCTGATGAATTACTTGTCACGAAGATCTTCGATTTCTCCTTTAGTTCTTCAATTCTTCAAGAGCCATTTTATAGGGAGGAATACATATAGGCTGAGTGTCTGACTGCACCTCTATGCCAAAATCTATTATCCTTTGTGGGGAAGGTTGGGCAATTCTTTAGGAAAAACTTTAGAAAATTCTTTAACAATTGGAACTGACTGAAGTGTTGGTATTTTTGATATTGGGTTACCAACATGGGCCAAGTAAACTAAATATTCCTTGCTCATCATTTTCTTGGCCCTAAGATAAGAAATAAACTTGCCCCCGATGAAGTAGTATATCCCTTCCGTTCTACGATTTCCTCTTTAGGGAACTGGAATCTGACTACTTGGCTCAACAATCTACATTGGCATAGCAGGAAGACAACCAATCCATACCCATAGTTACATTAAAATATATAATTTCTAGATTTACGAGGACAGTTGTTGCATCACGGCCATAAATTAAAACTGTGCAACTTTTGCAAACTATTGTCGCTTCTATGGACTCACCAACTAGAGTAGAGACTAGAAAAGACTCATTTAATGATTACTATTCTGGCCCAAAGTTCTTAGCAAGGTATGGGAAAACACACAAATTAGTAGATCCAGGGTCAATTTGCACGTACACATCATGTGAACAAACTAGTGAAGTATTTGTTATTACAGTTGGGGATGCCTCTGCATTCTGAGGATAGAAAGATGTAAAAATACAGGGTTGTTCCCCTTTTTTTTGTTCCCTTTTCTCTTCCATTTCTTCCTTTCTCTTCTTCCATTATTCTCCTATTTCTTTTCCTCTTCGTTTCTCTACTTGTTAAGCGAAAATAGCTTAAGATAAGCTAATTTGCTTATTTGTTAACTGATGCTTCTGGAGGCTACACTACGCCATTTAATCAATTTTCTCTTTCTCTTTTACTATTTATGTCTCAGTTTAACGATCCTTTTAGTTATTTTCATGCCTAAGAAGAAAATCATAATATAAGGTATATTTTATTATGTTATCCCTATTAAATGCTTTTATAGAATTGAGCAATACTATTAAAAAGAACTACAACTTCTTAAATATTAACGATATAGTTGAGAATAATTAAAAAAAATTAGTCTTGATTTTCTAAAGTAACAATTATTTTGGGACAATCTTTTTAAGCTAAAGCGAGTTAACTTGGGGTAGAGGAGTATCAATATTTTCTTTGTTTCTCGTTGATAGTTTCTAATAGCTTCTTATAAAGCCATGAATTGCATTCCCCTTTAGTCCTCTCGTAGCAGATATCATATGATGTTCTAACTCAAACAATTTTCAGAAAGGCCTGTATACGGGTAAAATCGGGGATAACGCATATTCCGATTTTTGGGTGAAGAAGACGGAAGAAGGGCATGGACGCACGAGATTCAAATCGAGGCTGGGAGCCCTTCGTATCAATAATCATGAAAGGTGAACGATGTATCCATCATCGGGCGTGATGAAGCAACGGTCCCTTGACCCAGAACGAACTCTAAGACCTCGGGAAATATGGAAAACAGTTATACACGACGGATAGAGGACTATAATATCCGTGCCTAACCGGATATCACGGTGCAGATCTCGCTCGATGTCGGTTACAGATCAGTAATTAATGAGAAAGGAAGATTTTTCTAGCTACTGCAAAAGTTCTTATTTAACTGTTTTGTTCTTCATCCATAATTAGGCTCGAACTAAGGGTCCGATTGAGGGCAAAATTACTATTCAACCTAGGTTTGGGCTAGACCCATAACATTACAACAGGTTTGATTGTTTATTTTATCTTTAACTCGTTTATCTAATATTCTTGATTATTTGTGTTGAATAAATTCACGTATCCTTAAAACTACGTAAAATTTTAATTGTTATCTGATTTAAGGGTAAACAGTTTGGCGCCCACCGTGGGGCTAAGGACAATAGCGGTGATTTGATACAAATCTCCATAACACACTCTATTTTACGCTTGTTCTTTAATGTCTTGATTTCACCTCAGCTTAAAAATGCCTAATTCTCTATCTTCCTACTTGAACGTTGACGCTGAGTCCGGCCATCATGGCGAAAATAATAATTCGGTGCCTAGCAACAAGGTGCCTCCTACCATTGATGAGACACTAAAGAATATTTTGGAGAACGAGAAGACAATCATGAGCACCTTGGTGCAGCACGGGTCGATAATTAAAGAGCTGGGCAAGGAAGTAAACAAGATGAGGAAGTCCCAGGCCAGCAAGAATATTAGTAGTAATGAATAAAAAGACCTAATTAAGTTATGGTCAAAGAGTCAACCATGGTTCAATTGACACCAACACACTTAACTACGTGCTTATGGTTAGAGACAAGGTTTTTAAAAGAAATAGCTCTAGTTAGTGACTTTGTGACTCTTGAGTTGACTTTGGTAATCATCGAGTGGTTTAATCGGACCATATTGATCTTTAAACTTGAATGTGATTGTTGTGGGCCCTCGACTCTATCCTCTTTTACAATCTAGTTGCTTGAGGGGTGAGATTAATTGTTGCTAGTCCAGGTATCTGTGTGAAGGGTCTAGAACTTGCCCCGAATGTGTTTCAAGGTGAAATCCTAAGTTTTGCTTGGTTTGAGAAGTGATTGTAGGCTTTCCTTGGCCCGTTTAAGCTTTCTATTGCCAACCAATGTCGTTATCCCTAGTCAACCGTTTTGAGCCTCTAGCCTTTCTCATTTGACAACTATGTTATAAGCCATTACCCATTTTGTCGTCACCCACTCTTGGCATCCGAACTTTGTTTAACACTCTTGTGAAATAAATGGCTTAAAACGTAAGTTTGAGGAGACATGAGGAATTTAAAAAAAATGTATCAAGGCACAAAACGAAAAAATAAATGATCTCTATGAAAAGAGAAGGCAAGAAAAGAAAAGAACAAAAAGAAAAATGCAAAACGTGAATAAGTGGAAGGGTTGATGGATTCAAAAAGAGGTAATGATCCCAAACATTGAGAATTCAAAAAGGGAGAAAAAGAATGAAATAATCAAGAAAGAGTGATGTTAAGTCTCTCTAGTCCCCAATGAAAGAAGGTGCCTCTAAGAATTAAAGTGAGCCGAGAAATGAAAGTGTGGAGATCTTAAGGAAAGGTGTAACCACTTACCCATATAGTATCCTACCCTAACCCAAAAGCCTTCATTACATCTCAAAAGAAGTCCTACTTGATTTCAAACCAAGTGAACTTACATTAGTGGCGATCTACATGAGGGGCAATCCTATGATACTTGAAGCCGTACTTGTGACATTATCTTGTGAGAGATGAGTGAACCTTTCATGAATCTTCTGATTTGAGTGCTAACTTCTTAAGTGAGCTTGGCAAATGGAAAGTAGAGGAGGAAGATTTTGGAGTCTACCATGACCTACATGATAGAACAAGAGTCCTTGATGAGTAAAGTCAATTCTTGAAGCTCAATCGTCACATAAGAACTATATGTGCATGAATATTTGACTTGTCACCTTGTTGATAATGCATGAGTAGTGTGGGTAATAGTTGGTCCCAACTGATGTGTGAATGGCTCACCTTTGACTCGCTGAAATGACTCTTAACTTTAGGAGGTGGGAACTAATTTATTTGCTTAAGGACAAGCAAAGACTTAAATTTGGGATAGTTTTGACTACTTATTAGCTATTTTTGCTTTTGTTTTAGTCCAAAAGTATTGATTTATGTTCCCAAAACTAATAAAATTATACAAATTGCAGGAATGTTGGAAGTTTGGTCTCCCATGATGATATTCGACTCAAAAGGGAGTGTTCCGAATCACAAGGCAATAAAGGGCGTAGAAGCAAATAAGTGCGGTCCGCAGAAGAAAGTGCAGACCGCAGAATTTCGTCCGCGGCCACAATCCAAGCTAAAGAATCCAACAGGATTTTGACAAATGTGCGGACCGCACATGAATTGTGCGGCCACAAAATAGGGTGTGCACTGAAAAATAACTCCAAGCTCAGAGAGTGTGTAGAAGACCAAGTCCTGACGCCTTGCTGAAGTGCGAACCGCACAAGAACTGTGCGGCCGCAGAAGATAACTTGCAACCGCAATCCAGAAATGTGCTGCTGCAAAATCCCATCTCCTGCCAATTGATCTGTGGACCGCACATGGAATTATGCGACCGCAGAACCTCCCGAGGGGCATTTTTGTCAGCAAATTTTGGCCCACTATAAATAGATGAGTTCTACAATTTTAGGTTAAGTTTCGAAGTAAAAAGCTGTTGTAGCCATTACCTTTTGCCATTTTAGGAAGTTTTTGATTGTTTTAGTGCTTAAACATTATATTTCATCAATTTAATCTTTGATTATCAGTTTTATTTGCATTTCTTTTTTGATTTCTTCAATACCCACTATGAGTAGCTAGCTTTTTACTAGGGTTGTGACTCGACCCTAGTGTGTAAACCTTATAGATATTTAATCTAATGCTTATTTATGATTGAGTGTTGATTATTTATCCTAGTTCATGCTTCAATTTTAGAATTAATGGTTGCAAATATTGATTCATGGTTTTTTGACTTAGTCTCTACTTGAGAAAGAGGGACCTAGTCTAGGATAACTTGGGTAACAAGGAATTGGGCTAATTGAGAGTTTGATTAGCCTAATTAAATGGTTCAAACTAGAGATAGTAAGAACCCGACTTGAGCTCATATAAACTATTTTGTTTGATACCCATTTGGACTTGAGAAAGCCAAATTGGGTAAAATCACTCTCTGACCGAGAGGTATTGAGTAAGTAATGTAGAGTTGAGAGCAATAATGCACCACAATCAACAAAATAAGTATTAGCCTCTTTATCCCATTAGGCGAATATCTAGATTATGATCACATCCCTTGGCTTTTAAACTATTTGGAAAAATACCAAAAACATTCGTCATTTCTAGTTAATCTTCCTTAGCTCACAATTGTTAGAGTAATAGTAGAAGTAGAAATCAAAACTGTTTGTGGAAGCGCAAATTTAGTTAATCCATTCGCTCTCTTCAAGTATATACTCCTAACACCCCTTGTAACTCCCCGTGGATTCAACCCCCACTCGTAGTTGGGTAATTTATATTGCATATGACCGTATCATATCTCTTATCGAGGTGTGTTATGGACGTCATCAAGCTACTTGTGGCTCCTCTGTAGCAGCTCGTGCAGGTTCTTTGGTTGCACCGCGTGGACGGTCTTGGCCTCTACCCCGGCCCTCGCTTCTCACGGCTCTAGCAGGGGTCATTTGATCCGGCTGTACCTGTCCTCACCATTTTTGAGAGAATAGAAAGACAGAAATTTAGAATCCCGAAGTCAACAATTTCGCACGATAAGGAATCAAAGAAGTAAAGCTTTTCCTAACAGTTCCATAGCCTCTCAAAGATAAGTACAAACGTGTCCGTACCGATCCGCGAGACTCTACTAAGCCTGCTTGTGACTTATAACACTTATAGTCTAGAGCTCTTATACCAACTTGTCACGACCCCAATGTTCCTCCGTAGGATGTCGTGGTTGCACCTAGTCTCTAAGACTAGGTAAGCCTAAACAACATGCGGAAACGGTAAATAAAATCTTAGAATTTCAAAACTCCAACAATATCGTAAATAGAACTGTGAACCCAATACGTACAATTCCCAAAACTTGGTGAGATATAAGTCATAAGCTCTAGATACAGTACCGAATAATCCTATACATCACTATCTATAAAAATGTAAATAAGGAAGAAAGAACAGGGTAGAAGGAAAATTTGAGGCATGTGGACGCGGGCAGGTGTACCTTGAAGTCTCCAAACGAAGCAACTCAGCGTGCTAATACCAGAACTGATAAGATGTACCTGGATCTGTACAAAATATGTGCAGAAGCATAGTATGAGTACACCATAATGGTACCCAGTAAATGCCAAGCCTAACCTCGGTAGAGTAGTGACGAGGTCAGGTCAAGGCCTTACTAGAGATAATAAGAAACAAGACAGAAGATATAATGATATAATGATAATTACAAGGAAGTGAAACAATAAAGAATTTATGGAAAAATAACAACACAGAATCAAGGCAGCTAATACAACACGAAAGGAAAACAAGGAGTTTACATGTTAAGGAAAACAACAACCAAACAAAATACAACAAATAGAGAAAGATCAACAGGGGGCACTCCCGAGGTACTGCCTCGTAGTCCCAAATCATAAAAGTAAATCACAGTCTTTCCTGATATCACCGCGGGGGCCTTTACATTTAGTTTTGAAAATTATTTTTCTCAAAATAGCACCTCGCGTTTTAGCCCACGTTATTACACCGCATGGCTTCTAGTAGTTCCTCTACTAGCCACGTGTATCAAGCCCAACTTATCTCACCGCATGCGTTTCAACACCCAGACCTTATACCACCGCATGCGTATCAATAGTAATAACGGCTCGGCAGAAACCTCGTGCAAATAGTAATAAAAGCACGGCAGAAACTTCGTGCAAACAACCAAACAATTCTCTCAACAATAACATTAACAACTCAATAAAATGATGTTTCACAACCACTACTAAAAAATCAGGTTTTAGCAACGGATAACTTCTGTAACTAAATAGAAAAATCCGTTGCTAATCTCATTTAGCGACAGATTAGCAACGGATTATCATGAAATTCTGCTAGCTACGAGCGCTTTAACGACAGATTAACGACGTTCATAGCAAATTCCAGTTTTTTTTTTGTTTTTTTGTTTTTTTTGTTTTTGTTTTTTTGTAGTGAACTTACACTTTGCCTCAATAAAAACCACGACCTTTGCAACTCAACACCAAACTCAACAGCAAGATATTTCAAGTATAGCAAGTTTCAAGTAAAAAATCCCACACTAAGAAAGCAAGTAATTCAACTAAACAGGTAGTGCAAGTTGCAAATAAGAGATAAGACAAGTAGACATGTGAAGTTAGACTAAACATGATGATTATTCCATGCTAAAGTAACTCAATTAAAGCATGAAAACAAAACTACGTAGCTAAAATCGGAATCTCAACATTTAGCCCGTGTACGCAACTCATCACCTAGCGTACACAGCCTCCACATATCACCAATTATCACAATAATACCAAATCCTAAGTGGAATTTCTCCCACACAAGGTTAGGCAAGTCACTTATCTCAAACCACGCTAAATCAATCAACTAGAAGGCCTTTCCCTCAATTTTCCAACTCCGAACGGCTCGAATCTAGCCAAAACAATTTCATACTATAAATATAACTATAGGAAAATAATTTAAATAATAAAATTATAATCTTAGCAAAGAATTGAAAAAATCACCCCAAAAAGTCGACCCCAACCCTGCGTCTCGGAACCCGACCAAAATTATAGAATCCGAACACCCATTCGATATCGAGTCCAACCATACAAGAATTAATCAAATCCGACCTCATTGCGCCTTTCAAAACTCAAGATTTAGTCTAAGAACTTCTACACTTTTTCCCCAAAATTTTCCACCCCAAATCCTTAATTACATGAAAAATCAATGATTGTTAGTAAAATTTAATCAAAATCGAGTTAAGAACTCGTACCCCAACAATCCCTCTGAAAATCCCTCGAAATTTCGCCTCAAACCGAGCTCTCTTAGTCCAAAGTGTGAAATATGAAGTAAACCCTTGATTTCAAACTTAAGTTTGCTGCCCAGTGATTTACACATCGCGATCGCGGAATATCCTTCGCGATCGCAAAGAAGAAAACAAGGCTGCCCCTAAAAATGGCCTTCGCGAACGCGATAAATAAATACCCATACCTACGCGATCGCAAAGCACAACTGCGTCGTGACCCTGGTGCCTCACTTCCTTGTACGCGAACACGATCCTCACTACGCGTTCGCGAAGCACAAGCTTTACTACTGCCACGATCGCGATCGCGACCCTCTCTCTGCAAATGCAAAGAGTAAAAACCAACATTCCACACAAACCCCTTTGCAATTGCGTGCCAAACCTCGCGGTCGCATTGAAGGAAACCAGACTTGAGAAAAACCAGCAACTTCAGCTATTCTTCAATGATCCGAAATGTGCCGAACATGGCCCGAATCACACCCGAGGCCCCCGGGATCTCAACCAAGCATACCAACAAGTCCTAAAACATCATGCAAACACGCTCGAAGCATCAAATTACATCAAATAACACTAGAATCACGAAACATGCATCGATTCAAGCCTCAGAACTTATGAACTTCCGAATTCCGAAACCAACGCCAATTCATACCAAAACAACTCCAATTAACCCCAAATATTGAACACAAGTCATAATTGACATTACGGACCTATTTCAACTTTCGGAGTCGAAATCCGACCCCGATATCAAAAAGTCCACTCCTGGTCAAACTTTCCAAAAATATTCCAACTTTCCAACTTTCGCCAATTTACGCCGAAATGACCCACGGACCTCCAAATCAACATCCTGACACGTTCCTAAGACCAAAATCACCCTATGGAGCTATTGGAACCATCAAAACTCCATTTCGGAGTCTTCTTCACACAAGTCAACCTACGATCAACACCTACGACTTAAACTTCTAACTTAGAGACTATGTGTCCCAAATCACTCCGAAACTCTCCCTAAACGAAAACCAAACACCTCGGCGAGTCATGTAACTAAAATACAACACAGAGGATGCAATAAATAAGGAATCAGAGCTAATACACTCAAAACGACTGATTGGATCGTTACAATCATGGTATCATATCTACAAGTGGTTTACATATTACACTTAATAGTATTTATTTAGTATTCCTGTTGTTATCAAAAACTTATTTTCTTTGATCCTTTGGTGCTCTTAGATTACTCCTTTCTATTTGTTAGCAAGAGATATATTTTTCTAATGTGACTTAATTTTTATTGAGTACTTTTGTCTCTTCTATTTTTGATTGCTTATATTTTTCGTTTATTTTCTTGACGTGGTGTGGTATTTAGTTGCCGAATCACAATCAAATGAATGAAACACTTTTGGAAAATTAATAATCAAATAGGGAAAAATATTTCTTTCATATATATAAACTTTTGACTTTCATCTTCTTTAAGTTTCAAGTTTGAAATTTTTGTGAAACAAAATTTATAATATAATATGCATGTAATATTTTAATAAAATATGTACTTATTGTAAGTGCCCTCTCTAGAACTCTCTACATAGCTAGAATCTTCCAAGGACTCTAACAATTCCATAAGGTTCTAGGGTCTTCCTAAGGAAACCTCTATATTTTTCTAGAACCTTCCTATAAGTGCTAGCCTATTTCCCATGTAAGCTTTCCATATGGCAAAAATATATGCCAAGTGGCACCTATGTGGCATGATGATGTGTCGGGCCATGACACTCTCCCCCACCCAATTTTGTGCCGCCCTCGGCACAAAGCATCGACACGTACGCGCGCACCTCACCTTGGCATCGCTGGAGTCTTTGTCCATTAGCCATGATGCCATATGGGGCGGTTCGCCTTCCCATGTCACAAGGTACTAGTCACCTTTCTTCTTACCCCGTTTTTACTTTGGACGGCTAGCAATGATGGCCTTGATCCTCCGCTCATCGGATGCCTCTCCTTGCTCTTGGCCGGAATCTCCCCATGACTCTGTCACACCTCCTTTTTCCAGAGAGATAGGGAATAGGGAGTTTTTCTAATTAAAGTGACATTATTCGAAATAGGATTATTTAATTAATTAGAGCCGCCACTTGGAATAATTATGATGGCGTCTCAAGTCACCGGTTTATTTTAAATCCCAAATCGAGAAAGTGACTCTATCTTTGGTCTGTGGACATAAAAGACCGAGTAAGGAATTATGTTTACCTTAGAGAAGGTGTGAGGCACTCTCGAGTTCCGTGGTTTTAGCATGGTCACTCAACTATTAATAATTGGCCTAATTATCTGATTTATTACATGTTTAAACTTTTATGCATTACCGCTTCTATACCGCTTTGAATTGAATATTTAACCGATTTTTAGTGTTTATGAAATTTATTTGAACAAGTCGCGACATCACGCGCTCGTTTGTTTTTGTACATATTGCGAATTGCGTCACGATAAACGCACCCGCGATCTAGTACATGTTGATTTTATTATTATTTGAAGTTATGGTCAAGTCGCGTGAAACACGCACTTGAGTTGGGATTTACGTATCACGATCATGCCATGACCATGATGATTTATTAAACGCGCCTAAAGAAACTACGAATGTTTATAAGTTGTTTATTTTCTAAACTAATTTGAGATTCAAATGTATGGGTCATGATTTATGGGATGCTGATGTGGAAGGAAAAATAATTTTAGCAGATAATTCCAAACTAACCTTTAGATTGTTAATTTTATCGAAGTGATCGAAGCAACATATTCCAAACTAAACAGTAGCTATCCAAATAGAGATAAAATCGAAATAGCCTAAACAAGGTCTAGTAGTCCTTTGTCATCGGGCTTACATAGCTGGGTAAGTTCAAGCCCATGTGGCCAGAAGATTTTCAATTTAGAGGCTCCATCAGCCTTTGTGATTGGGTTTGGCCCAGCGACCTCACATTAACAGTGGCCATTCCCCATCAAATTAATTCGCAAAGGGGATTGTAAAACAAGTACATCTATAGACAAGATTACATATATAGCCACAAAAGAAATCAAGATCAGTTTTAACTTGATACATATCTACATTTATGCTTCCTTTCAATCGACTTTTCATGAAAAAAATGGAGCAACCAACAAAAATTCCATCATACAAACAACAATTAGGATTAACTTAACTTGCTAATATTATTTCAAGCATGAATCAGGAATCTTAGAAATTAAATGATCATCAACAGTAACCATCAAATTATCCATTAACAATTAACAACTCGAGTATCTAACTTAACATACTGATAGTTTCAGAGCTTAGCAAAGAGGGGATTTCAAACTAATTTAACAATTGTACATGCTAGATCTATGAACTTGAACAGAATCGGAACATGAACAAGTAATATTTTCATTCATGATTCACTAGAGGTTGATAGAAATACATAAACGTACCTACATAGCAAGGGACAAACTTCAAAACTCAAATGAAGGCCGAAAAGCTCCTAGGATGAAGCCAAGCCGGAACAGATTCAAAATCAATAGACAACAACTATGAACTCGACTTCCAGAGCTCGTACAAACCAAAAAAGAAGAAGTTGAGTTTTGAAATCAATTTTTCTTCAATCTTCCTTTAGAAATTCCAGTTCTTCTTTTGTTTTTCAAGCTTTGTGATTTTCAGATCTTCAATTGATTTTTTCCTAGCTTTTGTTTCAGCTGTATTTGTTCAAAATTGTGAGTGAGTGAGCCTTCATCTTTGTGTGAGTGTGATGATGAGAAAGTTACAGAGTGAGAGTGAGAGATGGGGCGGCCGACTTGAGAGGATCAAAGGATTAGAGGCGGTTAGGGTTTTTGGTTCAGAGGAGGGGGTCCATGTTCTGAGAGTGCGGAAGGGGGAATCACTAAGGTTTTTGCGGGG
>MCJB01048760.1:49497-88830 GCA_002018475.1 Nicotiana obtusifolia
GGGGGGGGGGGTCGAGCAGGTGGTGGCCAGGCCCGATTTTATGCTATCCCAGGCAGGACAGATGCCAGTGCTTCAGACGGCATTATTACAGGTATTGTTTCAGTCTGCCACAAAGATGCCTCTGTATTGTTTGATCCCGGTTCCACCTATTCATATGTGTCCTCATATTTTTCTCAATATTTGAGTATGCCCCAGGACTTTCTTGCTTTACCAGTTTATGTGTCTACCCCGGTGGGGGATACTGTTATTGTGGATCGTGTGTACCAGTCGAGTATAGTGACTATTGGGGGTCTGGAGACCCGAGTGGACCTATTGCTACTAAGCATGGTAGATTTTGATGTCATTTTAGGCATGGATTGGCTATCTCCATGTCGTGCTATTTTAGACTGTCATGCTAAGACAGTTACTTTGGCTATGCCGGGTGTGCCGCAGATCGAGTGACATGGCGTGACTGATTATATTCCTAGTACGGTGATATCATACCTGAAAGCCCAGCGTATGGTTGAAAAGGGTTGCCTTGCATAGCTAGCTTTTTGTGAGGGATGTTGGAGCTGAGACTCCAAGCATCGATTCTGTTCCAGTTGTGCGGGATTTTCTTGATGTATTTCCTGCAGACCTGCCGGGCATGCCACCTGACAGGGATATTGATTTTGGCATTGACCTGGTGCCAGGAACTCAGCCCATCTCTATTCCACCGTATCGTATGGCACCAGCAGAGTTGAAGGAGTTGAAAGAGCAACTTCAGGAACTCCTAGATAAGGGGTTCATTCCGCCTAGTGTGTCACCTTGGGGTGCACCGGTTCGATTTGTGAAAAAGAAAGATGGCACGATGAAAATGTGCATCGATTATAGGCAATTGAACAAGGTAACAATCAAGAACAAATATCCTTTTCCTCGCATCAATGATTTATTTGACCAGCTTCAGGGAGCACGAGTGTTCTCTAAGATTGATCTCCATTCAGGATATCACCAGTTAAAGATCAGGGATGCAGATATTCTTAAGACTGCTTTCCGGACTAGATATGGACACTATGAGTTTCTTGTTATGTCTTTCGGGCTAACCAATGGCCCAGCAGCGTTCATGCAGTTAATGAACAATGTATTTCGGCCTTATCTGGATTCGTTCGTGGTGGTATTCATTGATGATATTCTGGTGTACTCGCGTAATCAGGAAGAGCACGCCAAACATTTGCGAGTCGTATTACAGAGTCTGAGGGAGGAGAAGCTTTTTGCAAAATTCTCTAAGTGCGAGTTTTGGCTTAACTCAGTGGCTTTCTTGGGACACGTGGTGTCCAGCGAGGGTATACAGGTTGATCCAAAGAAGATAGAGGCAGTCCAGAGTTGGCCTAGACCGTTCTCGGTCACAGAGATCCGTAGCTTTCTTGGGTTGGCAGGCTATTATCGCCGGTTTGTTCAGGGTTTCTCATCCATTGCGTCGCCCTTGACCAAATTGACCCAGAAGGGTGTTCCATTTGTATGGTCGGACAAGTGTGAGGGGAGCTTTCAAAAGCTCAAGACAGCCTTAACCACAGCTCCAGTATTGGTTCTACCATCTGCCTCAGGTTCGTATACCGTGTATTGTGATGCCTCAAGAATTGGGATCGGTTGTATACTAATGTAGGAGGGTAGAGTTATTGCTTATGCTTCACGTCAGTTGAAGCCTCATGAGAGGAACTACCTCGTGCATGATTTGGAGCTGGCTGCCATAGTTCATGCCTTAAAGATTTGGAGGCATTACTTGTATGGCGTATCTTGTGAGGTATTTACTGGTCACCGTAGCCTTCAACATCTGTTCAAGCAAAAGGATCTAAATTTGAGGCAACGGCGATGGTTATAATTGCTCAAGGATTATGACATCACTATATTATACCATCCGGGAAAGGCCAACGTGGTGGCCGATGCTTTGAGCCGAAAGGCAGTGAGCATGGGGAGTTTGGCATACATTCTAGTTGGAGAGAGACCTCTCGCAGTCGATGTCCAGACCTTGGCCAATAGGTTTTTGAGATTAGACATCTCGGAATCTAATCAGGTATTGGCTTGCGTGGTTTCTCGGTCTTCATTATACGATCGCATCAGGGAGCATCAGTATGACGATCCCCATTTTCTTGTCCTTAAGGACAGAGTCCGTCATAATGATTCTAAAGATGTGACCATCAGCGACGATGGAGTGTTGAGGATGCAGGGCCGGATTTGTGTACCCAATGTGGATGGGCTCCGAGAGTTGATTCTGGAGGAGGCCCATAGCTCACGGTATTCCATTCATCCGGGTGCCGCAAAGATGTACCAGGATTTGAAGCAACATTATTGGCGGAGAAGGATGAAGAAAGATATTGTGGGATTCATAGCTCGATGTCTCAACTGTCAGCAAGTGAAATATGAACATCAGAGGCCGGGTGGTTTGCTTCAGCAAATAGCTATTCCTGAGTGGAAGTGGGAACGGATCACTGTGGACTTTGTTGTTGGACTCCCACGGACTTTGAAGAAATTCGATGTTATTTGGGTGATTGTGGATCGGCTGACCAAGTCCGCACACTTCATTCCCGTGAGTACTACCTATTCTTCAGAACGGTTGGCAAGGATTTATATCCGAGAGATTGTCCGGCTGCATGGTGTTCCAGTTTCTATCATTTCATATAGAGGTACGCAGTTCACTTTGCAGTTTTGGAAGGCCGTGCAGAGGGAGTTGGGTACTCAGGTGGAATTGAGCACAGCATTTCATCCTCAGACGGATGGGCAGTCAGAACGTACCATTCAGATACTGGAGGACATGTTACGTGCATGTGTTGTTGATTTCAGAGGTTCATGGGATGAATTTCTACCGCTTGCAAAGTTCGCTTATAACAACAGCTACCAGTCAAGTATTCAGATGGCTCCGTATGAGGCTCTGTATGGGAGGCGGTGTAGATCTCCGGTTGGTTGGTTCGAGCCCGGCGAAGCTAGGCTATTGGGACTGACTTGGTTCAGGATGCTTTAGAGAAGGTGAAAACAATCCAGGAGAGGCTCCGTACAGCACAATCGAAGCAGAAGAGTTATGCCGATAGGAAGGTTCGAGATGTGTCTTACATGGTTGGCGAGAAGGTCTTGCTGAAGGTTTCGCCCATGAAAGGTGTTATGAGATTCGGAAAGAAGGGGAAACTGATTCCTTGGTTCATTGGGCCGTTTGAGGTGCTTCGAAGTGTCGGGGAGGTGGCTTATGAGATTGCTTTGCCACCCAGTCTGTCGAGTGTGCACCCAGTATTTCATGTTTCAATGCTCCGGAAGTATATTGGAGACCCGTCTCATATTTTGGACTTCAGCACGATTCAGTTGGATGATAACTTGACCTATGAGGTGGAGCCAGTGGCGATTTTGGATCGTCAGGTTCGGAAGTTAAGGTCCAAGGAGATAGCTTCAGTGAAAGTTCAGTGGAGAGGTCGGTCCATGCAGGAGGCTACCTGGGAAACCGAGCGAGAGATGCGGAGCAGATACCCTCACCTATTTGAGACTTCAGTAAGTTTCTTGACTCGTTCGAGGATGAACGTTTGTTTAAGTGGGGGAGAATGTAACGACCCAGCTAGTCGTCTCGTGAGTTACCGCTCCGTTTTCCCTATTTCTGCTTTATTATGCTTCGTTACTCGTGTTTTATGTAATCACGTTGAATGGGTTGCGTTCGGAGTAGATTTGGTAAGAAATGAGACAATTAGTCTCTTTCAAGAGGGTTTAAGTTGTAAAAGTCAATCAGATGTTGACTTATGAGTTAGAGGGCTCGGGTGTGATTTCCGACGATTCGATTAGCTTCGGGAGGTGATTTATGACTTAGGAGAGTGATCGGAATTGGTTTTGGAGATCCCGTGTAATTAGGCTTGAATTGGCGAAGTTAGAATATTGGCAATTTCCGGTTGATAGGCGAGATTTTGATCCGAGGGTCGGAATGGAATTCCGAAAGTTGTTGTAGCTTCGATATGTAATTTATGACTTGTGTGCAAAATTTCAGGTCATTCGGGCGTAGTTTGGTTGGGTTTAGATCAAAAGAGCGATTTAGAAGATTTTGAAATCCTTAGGCTTGAATCCGACGCGAATTGATGTTGATAGTTTGTTCTGAGCTTTCCAAAGGTTGGAACAAGTTTGAATGATGTTGTGGGATGTGTTGGCAGGTTTGGTTGAGGTTCCAGAGGTCTCGGGTGAGTTTTGGGTGGTTAAACGGATTAAACCATCATTGGAAAAGCAAAAGTTGCAGAAAAAACCAGGTGAGAATGCGGACTGCATATCTCAAATACGGACCGCATATCTCACAATGGAGTCGCAAACACAAGCAGAAATCTAGGCAAGATTCGCGACCAAAATGCGGCCAGAATGCGAACCGCAAACCTAAAATGCGAACTGCATATTTGACAGTGGAGATCGCATACTGAGACAGAAACTTGGACAAAAATCTACGTCAGGAATGCGACAAGAATGCGATCGCGAAACATGAAATGCGAACCGCAAACCACGCTTTGTGTTGATTTCGCGGTGAAGGCTAGGGCTATCTTCGCGATGACTACGTCAAATATGCGAACCGCATACCTGTTATGCGACAAGTATGCGATCGCATATTTGGCCGGACAAGGGTGTTTTAACTCGATTTTTGACTACTCGATAAATAGAACTCAGTGCTCATTTTGCCATGCAAAACCCATTTCCGTTACCCACGAAGAGAAACACCTCTAAAACACCATAGAATCACAACAAATCAACCTCAAAACTATATCCAAAGGGAGAATTTCTTGAACAAACTCTTAAGGAAGGGAGCTTTGACCATCTTGAACGTAGTTGGAGCAGGGAACTCGGATTGAAGCGAAATCTTGAATGATTTTTGGAAGATTTCAAGGGAAACATCGGGGTAGGTATTCCTAACTCAATTTTGAAAGAATTTCCTAAGATTATAGCTGTTTTTAGCATTTTTACTGGTAACTTAAGTTGGAAAAATTATGGAAGAGCCTAAGCTTGGGATTTAAGACTTAGAGGTCGAGCCGATGTCGGAATTTAATAAATGTTGTATGGTTGAACTCGTGATGAAGTAAGGAACCCGTTGAGGTGAAAATTACTGAATTTCGAGAAGTGGGCCCGGGGCTTGAGTTTTGCTAATTTCGGGATTTTTGAGTATTTTCGATCGTTTTCGCTTGGGCTTTGTTCCCTCAACTTATTGTGACGTAATTATTCTGAATTGTGATAGATTCGACGCACGTGAAGGCCAATTCAAAGGGCAAAGGTGTCGTGGGCTAAGGATTTAGCCGGATTGAGGTGAGTAATGATCTTAAATGTTGTTCTGAGGGTTCGAAACCCCGGATTTGCACATCGTAGTGCTATATTGAGTTGAGACTCGCGCTCGATGATGAGCGTGGGGTCGTTTACTACTGGGGATTGTGACTTGGTCCGTCCCGATTGATGATTTTACTATGCAATTGATTGAATCTTACGTGTTATCATCATGATTTGGGCTGATTGCCATATTTGGGCTTCTTGCCGGTTATGTAAACCCTTTAGGGGTATTATTTGGGCTTCGTTCCAGTTATGTGATCCCTTCAGGGGTAATTTACCACTATTTTCTAACTGATTTGATTCATTTCTTAAACTCATTTTTGAAATTTTAAATGACCTTTCAAATGATGTAAATGGGATCGGGTGGCATGCCGCCACGGAATATGATAAATTGGATCGGGTGACATGCCGTCACGAGATATTGCGCTACTGTACCCCCCACAGTAAGCGCCGGGTACCCATGGGAATGGGTGACACGCCGTCACGAGATATTGCGCTACTGCACCCCCCACAGTAAGTGCCGGGTACCCATGGGAACGGGTGGCATGCCGTCACGAGATATGACTTGGCCAGTCATGATATTTTCTTTTACTTCATGTTATTGACTTGATTATTTACATGTTTTGCTGTTTCATTATGGATTGTTGTATGCCTTATGTGTTTCCTTACTCTCAGTTGTTATTTATAATTATTACTCACTGAGTTGAAAGTACTCACATTACTCCCTGCATCATGTGTGTAGATTCAGGCGTTATTGATTCCGCTCCGAGGTATTGACTACTACTGTCATGACGGTGATTCAGAGACTACGAGGTAGTTGTTAACGTCCGCAGCCCCGTATCTCTTTTACCTTGTTATTTCCACTATTTTCAGACAATTGTGCCAAAGATATTGTAATAGTAATCTTATTATTAGGATTGTCATTAGTTGCTCATGACTTTGTGACACCCCGGTTCGGGCTGTAGTCGGGATGATTCACTATATTTTTCCGCAAATTACTATTATTAAACCGTACTTATATTATTTTCGTATTGTTTAACTGTTTGAATGAAGTTTAGTTTGAATTGGCTGGCCTTGTCTTCATGAGAGGCGCCATCACGATCATGGTTGGGATTTTGGGTCGTGACACTTAGACACCCAAAACAAAACGAACGAACAAAATTTTTCTGCCCTAGTTTTCACTAGGAAAATTTTGTGAGTTATTTGTAACAAAACTCTATACTACTTCATTATTGAAAGCAATAAAAGGCTGGGATTGGAGTATCATGGGAAAACAGGGACTAAGGAGTGGAAACCTTATGTCAAAATAAAATCAACTAGGGAGTGGAGACCCTATGTTGGAAAAGCGACTAGGGAGTGGAGACCTTTTGTCTAAAATAAAATCAACTAGGGAGTGGAGACCCTATGTTGGAAAAGCGACTAGAAAGTGGAGACCCTATTCCTAAGATAAAATTAACTAGGGAGTGGAGACCTATGTATAAAATATCATCAACTAGGGAGTGGAGACCCTATGTTGGAAAAGCAACTAGGGAGTGGAGACCCTATGTCTAAAATATCATCAACTAGGGAGTGGAGATCCTATGTTGGAAAAGTGACTAGGGAGTGGGACCCTATGTCTAAAATAAAATCAACTAGGGAATGGAGACCCTATGTTGAAAAAGTGACTAGGGAGTTGAGATCCTATGTCTAAAATAAAATCAACTAGGGAGTGGAGACCCTATGTTGGCAAAGAAACTAGGGAGTTGAGACCCTATGTCTAAAATAACATCAACTAGGGAGTGAAGACCCTATGTTGGAAATGCAGCTATGGAGCTGAGACCCTATGGTATCATGATTCCGAACTTTTTTTTTTTTTTCATATATATTAAGAGAATAAGTAAAATGCGGGAAGGAATTTGGAGAAGACTTCCCTTTTGGAGTTGTTGCTGCTGTAGAGCTATTTTAGTCTTCGTGTGGTTTTTTTTTTTGTTACACCTACTTCTTGTTAGGTTGCTTTTGGATTGTACCTGTTTCCTGTTTTGATTTGTTTTTTATTTAAAGAAAGAACAATTGTTAGTTTGAAACTATGGTTGGTTTTTCGGCCTTGAGTATTTCAGTCACTTGATCTTGGCCCATCTTTTTTTTTTAATGATGATTTCAACCTGGCACTAGTTGTTTCCTGAATATTACTTGCATTTTTGTCTCCAAAGAGCCTTTGACTTTTCAAAATTTTACAGGACGGTGATCATGTGAGGCTTAACCTTTTCAACTTTATTTTGCCTTTGCGGCATTTCATTTTCGACTTCTTTCTTCCAAAGCTTTCAATTTTAGAGCATTGGGAACCTTTGGCTTTTCAAATTTTGCCAAGACGGTTAGCCACTTGGGACTTAACCTTTTCAACTTCATTGTGCCCTTGTAGGCACTTTCAATTTGATTTTCTCCTTTCGAGAGTTTTTGATTTCAAAACATTAGCCACCATGGCCAGTCGGGGTTGACCTGATGTCCCTGCCGAGGCTGGGTGTCTCTTTTTTACATATTAGCTTGTAAGAGCCCTGTAAATCAGTGTTGCCATCCCTTCTTTGCCTTAGTTTTGGAAAAGAGTTAGACCGAAGTAGATTCAAAGAAAAATAAACAATGGAATGGACAATGAATTTAAATAAGAGGTATCCCTTTCGGGGAAAGGAAAGAAAGACCTATCTGGAGCGCATGCGGACTTCAATGAGCATGACATGCCTTTTGGACTGGATGCCTGATATGTGTATACTGTCTGACTCTCAGAAATTCATCATAACTTTTGCCTCGAAACCGAGAAATCTTGCCCATGACTATGTCGATGCCAATGGCTGTGAAGATCCTCTTTTCGATCAGTAGTGCCCATTGCGGGTTTTTACCAGCTGACCTCTCTCATTTCTCTTCTCACCATCGCCTTATAATTCCCTTTGCGAGTTCTCACTAACAAGACTCTCTTTATTTTCTCTGCTTGCCATCGCCCTATGGTGCCCGTGAGGATTTTTACCAATAAAACTCTCTCATTTTATTTCTCTCATTTTGGTTGCATAAAAACCAAGTGACTGTATCCTCTAATTGTGAACGTTCTCGTTGATTGATCGGAAGGACTTGAAAAGGATTTGTGTGAAAAGAATTTTGATTGAATTACAACTTTGAAACCTTTCAGGCAAAATCATCGCCGAACCATTGTAACATCTGCCCAAGTTTCAACTTTTGGGGGAATGTGTATTTTTATTTTATTTTGACTGAACCCTGGAGAGAGACTGCCTACGTATCCTTTTGGAATCAAGTCGAACGTAGTTCAAGGAACATGAACTTGTTTAAATTTTTGTTTTGTCTTTCTTTTCCTTTGTTTCTTTTTCTTTTTTCATTTTTTTTTCTTCTCCTTTTTTTTCTTTGTTTTGTTTTTCTTCTCTTTTTTATTTCTTGTTTCTTTTTTTTTAATAACATCTTTATGTTCCAAAAAGGGTAATCAAAGAAAGGTAACAGACTCAAAAGGGTTAACAAAAGGGTTAATGATATTTGGATAGCGAGAGTGAAAGTCTTCATCATCCCAATCACAGAACAATAATGCTACATAGAGGGTCATGTGTGGACCTTTCCAATTTGGAGCCAATTTTCTTTAGTTTCTTCATGAGGTGGGAGGATACGTCTCAGAATTACTTATCCTATTTTAAATTTCCTGGGCCTCACTTTCTTATTGTAGACACGGGCAATTCTTTATTGGTACAACTGCCCGTGGCAATATGCGGCCAATCGTTTGTCATCAATTAGTGCCAATTATTCCACTCGGTTCTGGACCCAATCTTTATCCTCAATCTCGACTTCAACAATGATCCGAAGAGAGAGAATCTCAACTTCGTTCCAATTTTCTATTTATTTTCTTACAAGCCTTGTCTTCAAAACATTCTGTTTCTTGATTCACTATTTTGGGGTCTGACAGCGTCTTAGGATCTGGGCGTGAAGTCTGCAAGCATTCATGTCATTAAGATCTGCATTAACGGAACTTAAAAGAGAATAAGAAAAGTGACAAGATTAAGAAAAGAGACATTCCTAGACAACGAAGTATTAATGTCATTTTTTTTTTTGAATTTAAAGATAGAAGGGTTTACATCGGAGAGTAAGACAATAAAGTAAAACATCCGAATTACACCTTGAAGTAATCCGGACGCAGAAAGGATAGCAAGATCGGCTACTAATACTCCCGTCTGATAGGGAACTTTCAGGTTTAGAGATCATCTTTACGCTTTTCTTCTGTCTCGGCAATGGTTGTAATGGCCTTCAGTGCCAGATCAAATTCCCCATCATCACAGATCATTCCAACGACTGGCCCATTGTTGTGATTAGGCAAAGGATTGTTTGTTATATTAGGAGCCTCTTCATCCCTAAGAACGATTCTTTTAGCTTCAATCAAGTCTTCAACTACCCTTTAGAGGGTCCAACAGTCCTCTGTATCATGTCCCACTGCTCCAGACTGGTATTCACATCTAGCATTAGCCCGATGCGAGGGGGACTCGGGGTTTGGTTGGTTCGGGGCCACTAGCTGTAGCAGACCTGACCTGGCTAGCTTTTGGAACAAGCTCGAGTATGATTCACCAATAGGGGTGAACTGATTCCTTCTAAGAGGCCCTCCTGGGTGAGGATTATATTGGGGAACATATTGTTGTGGATTATATGGAGCTTGGTAGGGACGGCATTTTTGTGAGGTGGAGCTCAATTTTGTGGGTAATGTTGTGGCTGCGTGTTAGGTGGCGCGTTCATCACCACATAGGGAGGCGGTGCCATGGTATAAGTAGCATCTTGATGGGGATAATACTCTTGAGGGACCTTTAGTAAGCATATATGATTGGTTGAATGACTTGCGGGCCCCCCTCGAGCTCGAAGCCATCATGGCGCCCTCTTCTCTCCCATTTCTGTTCATGAAACACTCCGAACCATTCTGAACTGCCTGTGATGTGGCCTTAAAGGCAGCTTGACTCAAGATTCGGCCCGTTTTCAAACCTTTTTCGACCATCTCCCCAATTTTGATAGCCTCAACAAACGGTTTACCCATAGCGGACATCATGTTCTGGAAGTAGTCCGTCTCTTGGGCCTGTTGGAAGACCGTAACCATTTCAGCTTCGTCCATTGGAGGCTTTACCCTGGCAGCTTGCTCGCGCCATTTGACAGCATATTCCCGGATGCTTTCTACTGTTTTCTTTTTCAAATTGGACAAAGAGTTTCTGTCAGAAGCGATGTCCACATTATACTAGAACTAGCAAACAAAATCTCGGGCCTGATCGTCCCACATATTCCAATGGGTAATTTCTTGATTCATATACCACTTGGAAGAAATTCCGATGAGGCTTTCCCAAAAATAGGTCATTAACAGCTCCTCTTTTCCACCGGCACCCCTCAGCTGGTTACAATATCGTTTCAGATGAGCGGTCGGGTCTCCGTGCCCATCGTAATTTTCAAGTTTCGGCATCTTGAAGCCAGCTGGTAAGTGGACATGGGGAAACATGCACAAGTCGGAGTAAGAGACACTCTTTTGGCCGCTCATGCCCTGCATACTCTTTAAGCTCTACTCTAAGCTTTTTATCTTCTGAGCCATTTCCTCTTTCTCGGGATTCTTGACAACTTTTTCTTGCTCAACTGAGAAGTTACATTGCGGAGGTTGAGTAAATGAGTATGGGGTCACATATGCTATTTCTAGTTGAAACTTTGGACCTTGAAAAGTGAACGTTGGAGGCTCAACATATGGCTGTGGTATAGTTGGTTAGGATGTGGTGCAGACTGGTGCTGCAGAGAACATTACTGGCGGTGCCTTTGAAGCCGGCACCTGGGGGTGAACCACATAAGGCATACCACGACCACTAAACGACATTGGATCAGATCATTAAATGTCCCTTTTCATTCTGTACCTCTTTTCTGTCATTTCCACTTCTTTTTTCTTCTTTTTTTCTTTTTTTTTTATCTCTCATATCTTGATTTTTTCTCTTTTTGTTTTTTTCGCTCTGTGTTTTCTCTGGAATTTTTGTCACTCTTTTCTTTCGTTTTCACTCAATTTTTCTTTTTTTTTTCAGTTTATTATTTTTTCACTCAATTTGTTTATGGCTATGATCGAATCTGATGGGAATTGGCTACATATTATGACACCGCATGAATCAGATCATTACGTACTTCAGGAAGATCAGGAATAAAATAAATAAACTAACTCTTACTCTTATCCATGAAAGCTTCTAACAAGGAAAATTTTTCTTTTTAAAAAAAAAAATTATTCTTTTAATTTCGTTTTTTTTTATAATTTTCAAAAGAAAAGCTTCTAAAGAAGAAAGAAAATATTTTGGATTTTTGGTTTTATTTATTTATTTTTTTTGAAATTTTCGAAAGAAAGACTTCTAAAGAAGAAAAAAGAATTATATTGAATTTTTGTTTCTTATTTTTTTGAAATGTTTGGGAAAAAATACTTCAAAATAAAGGAAACCTGTATTTTGGATTTTGATATTTGATTTTTTTTTTTTTTTGTATGGAAGACTTCGGAAAGAAAGAAAATATTTTTTGGGGTTAAAATCCCCCCTTTTGTTTTGAATTATCTAAGGAAAGGCTTCTGAAGAAAGAAATAAAGGAAAATATTTTTGGATTTGTTTTTTAAATTGGGGCTGGAACCATTGAGGTTTGCCTATGTATCTCACATCCTGTGAGAATCAGACCCACGTAGTTCGGTAAGTTTTGAGACAACAAGAAAATATGACTTATTTTGAAATGATCTTTTCTTTCTTCTTCTTTTTTTCCAAAATTTCAGCAGAGTTTCAAGATATTTTGAATACCGGAATTTTTAGAACTGGGTGATTTTTCTCTCCTACTTCAATCTTGATTTTTCATGATTTTCTATTCCTATTCTAGAAGCCAGTCAACATGCAAGCCAAAACAAATAAATGCACAAATAACACGTAAAATGCACTAGGATGGTCTTTTAAATTGGGTACATGTGTCCTAGATGGACCCAACCCCTGTGTTGAGTCCCCAAAGTAAAATGCACGTGATGCAAACAAACGTGCCAACTAGGGATCGGGCATGAGGTTATGTCATTCTAGGTTTGAACCCCAGGGTGTATTGTTCTATACCTGGCTTACCCGAACGGACAACTCGAGCCACGCACATTTTATCTAACTTTTGTTATTATCTATAAGGGCCGATGAGATCAGTATAAATGGTAGGTATGAATCCTAAAAAACCAACAATGGCAGATAATGGCATGAACATATATATCATGACCCAACAAGGCTGTCATGAAGCTACGTATAAGGTACGAGCTGACAAGCTGCCATGAGAGACTATACAACAAAAATTAGTCGACAAGGCAATCCAAACTATACATGAATCGACACATGTCTATGAGCCTCTAAAGGAACATAAGTGATGCAACATTGCCGAAACAGGGCCCCAACATACCCATAGCGCCTATAACAAAAATGTATACCAAGACCACGCCAAGTCCGGAGAAGGGATCTCGCCAATAACCGCTGAACTGGGCAGCCTACTGTGGTGGGGGAGCTTCGCCTACCTATCTATCAGGACCTGCAACACGACATGTAGCATCCACAAACAAAAGGACGTCAGTACGAATAAAGTACTGAGTATGTAAGGCAGGAAAACATAAGTAAGAACAATAATGTAAAAAGGGATAGAGAATATACAACATGTAACATCTAGGTACCTCTGAGGACTACTGACATGAATGCATGACGCATATATATATATATACACACATAAACTTTTAAAACACACACCTCTGTGGGCATCATTATCATCATATTGTACCCGGCCCTAATAGGCTCGGTAAAAACGTACCCGGCCATCATAAGGCTCGGTAGAATCATACCCGACCACATGAAGTTCGGTAAAACCCAACTGATCAGTGGTTGCACAATAGGTGCCGTACCCGGCAGACTATAGCGCGGCTCGGTAGATTAAAATAGATACATATATATGATGCGTGTTGGACTCATTGGAATCACATTTTGAACCTTTCGGAGTGACATAAGGTCGGTGTCCTTCGTACACATTTATTAGGATTAACTCTTCATTAAGAATCTTATAAGAATCAGGAAGTACCAAAAACATTGATAACAAAAGAATAAGAGAAGTAACATCAACATCAATCGTTCCCTAAGAAGGGAAAACAATGTAAGTACTACTAGCCTCTAAGAGTGGAGTATCTTTGGAAACTCGTTCATTACAGTACGCACAATCAAAGTCGTGCAAAAGAAGGAAAGGGATAGCCTCACATACCTTGTATATACTTCTCAATCTCAAGCTATGAAAATGCCACGACTCCTTAGTCTACAATAAGAGAAATGACACTATCATCATCGTTTAAGCGTTGTAACTATTATATATCAACAGTAACCTATTTTACGATGAAACGGACAACACCTCCCCTAATTATATGACTTCCCACAAGTTAAAACAATCATCAAACAGCCCAAACAATATCAATAATAATCATATTGAGCCTCCCAAAACAGTCCACCAACCAACAACATTACTAGCAAGCCTTTCGACATATATTTCACAAGTTCTAGCTTCAACGACTTAGCCGTAACTTGGATAATCTTAAATACATGTAGGGTAAGAGGTTCCTTACCTTTAAACAGAAATAAAAACTCCAATTTGACCTTAATTGACCACGAAATATCCCTCCAACGCTGCCATAAGAACAAGGGAGCGAAGCTAGCAATCAATTAGGAATTTTCGGCAATAGAATGACTTTAGAAGGCTTGAAATCACCTAGGGTTGATATTGAAACTTGAGAGAGTATTTTACCGAACATAAACAACTTAAAAGAACCTCGCACACGAGCTTGAATAACACAAAAATCAGCAACAACTAGATGAATAAGTAACTTACTAGCGCCACGGGATTCCCGACGCTTGATTTTGTTGTTTGCCCTTTGTTTTGGTCTTGGATCATGAGAGAACCTTGAGAGAGTGTTCTTAGGTCTGAATATACAGAAAAATAATGACTTAAAACGGGGTTGAGGCGTGTTATATACATCTACAAGTCTTAGCCGCCTATGTGAGCCCCAGAAAGAGCTGCTTGGCGCAGTCTCGCGAAAACGCAAATATCTCTAAACTCGAAGATCGTATCGACAAACGGTTTAATGCGTTAGAATCTAGACTCATAGAAATTGAATTTGGTGTTTATATGACCCCGTAATTCCAAGTAAATTGGGAGAAATACTTAGTGACATTTGACCTAAAGTATGAGTAAAATTATGAACGTAAGTTGCGACAACTTTTGTCGACTTTTGTTTCATAACTCGTTTGACTTCAAGACTTATGAAACGGATATTATATGATTCAAATACCTTAAAACATAGCCTTTTGGTAATATTAATCACCTCTAGATTTATTCGAAAATATGAGTTGCAACATCCTTGATTCGTTCAACTTCTAGTACTTGTTAATCACTCTTATACACCCTTGTATCATTTAAGACCAATAGGACTAAATTCTTATCATCTCAAAGATAATCTCTTTTCGGACCTACATGGACTAACTTATGGCGTAAGCTAACGTATGTAAATATGGGTTGTAACACCCTCCCCCCTCCCACTTAGGAACATTCGTCCTCGAATATAAGGGTTTATAGGGAGTCTAACTCATCGTGGATTTCTGACGGAATTTTTGGCTGAGTTTTCTCTATAAAATGGACACTAGCCAAACATGGAAGCAGTTAAACCCAACCTATGGCCTTACAAGGCTATATAAAGCATTATAGATATGTACATTATCTGCATATCACCATTTTGTATTAAGAAAGAGTATTCTCATGTGATTGCTTACCTCATAGAGACGCTTCTCCTTCTAATGCGTCCTGCGTCTCCCCGGCATCCTTGTTATCTTCATTCTGGAACAGGTAAGGGTATTTAGACATCATCTCATCTTCTGCTTCCCATGTGATTTCTTTTGTATTATTGTTACTCCACAATACTTTAACGGAAGCTACATCCTTTTCTCAGCTTGCAGACTTGTCTATCTAATATAGCCACTGGCATTTCTTCATATGATAGATCCTTGTAGCTTGTACATCTTTGATAGGGACGACCCGAGAAGGGTCTCTAATACATTTCCTCAACATAGATACATGGAATACCGGGTGGACAAATTCCAATTCGGATGGCAATTCTAACTCATAAGCAACCTGTCCAATTCCTTGACGAATTTTGTACGGCCCGATATACCGCGGATTCAGTTTACCCTTCTTCCCAAAATGCATAACACCTTTCATCGGCGAGATCTTCAGGAAAACCCAATCACCAACCTCAAATTCCAGGTCACGACGTCGGACATCGGAATAAGATTTTTGCCTGCTTTGTGCCACCCTCAGTCGCTCTTGTATCACTTTCACCTTCTCAATGGCTTGGTGAATCAAATCTGACCCATACAATTCCGTCTCACCGACTTCAAACCATCCAACTGGTGATCTACATCTCCTCCCGTATAGTGCCTTGTATGGGGCCATTTTAATACTGGAATGGTAGCTATTATTGTAGGCGAATTCTATGAGTGCCAGATGATCATCCCAGTTCCCCTTGAAATCTAGAACACATGCTCGTAGCATATCTTCAAGTGTCTGAATGGTACGTTCAGCCTGTCTGTCAGTCTGCGGATGGAATGTCGTGCTGAGATTCACTTGTGTGCCTAAACCCTTCTAAAAAGACCTCCAAAAGTTAGCCGTAAATTGAGCTCCTCGGACTGATATAATAGATAATGGCACACCATGAAGCCTAACAATCTCCTTGATATACAATTTCGCTTAATCTTCAGCTGTGTAAGTTGTCTGAACTGGCAGAGAATGGGCACATTTTGTAAGTCGATCAACTATCACCCAGATGGAGTAAAACTTATGATAAGAGCGAGGTAATCCCACAATGAAGTCCATATTAATCACCTCCCATTTCCAAGTCGGAATCTCTATATTCAGAATCAATCCACTGGGTTTCTGATGCTCAATCTTTACTTGTTGACAATTAGGAAATTGGACTACAAATTCTGCAATAGACTTCTTCATGTTATCCTACCAATACTGCTCCTTAATGTCATGATACATCTTTGTTGAATCGGGATGGATGGAATATCGCGACTGATGAATCTCAATCATAATTTTCTCTCACAACCCTACTACATTAGGCGCACTTAATCGGCCCTGATATCTTAGTGCCCCATCTCCTCCAATCTCCAAAGCCGTAATTTTACACTGCTGAACGCTCTCTCTCAATCGTACTAAGGTAGGATCTTCATATTGCCGTGCTTTTACCTCGGTTACCAAAGATGATTCTAACTTATTCTGTATAGTAACACCTCCGTCATCAGAGTCTAACAATCTGATTCTCATATTGGCTAGCTGATGAAGCTCTTTAGTCAACCCCTGTCTACTTGTCTCAATGTGTACTAGGCTTCCTATTGACTTACGACTGAGAGCGCCTGCCACAACATTGGCTTTACCGGGATGGTACAATATCCCGACATCGTAATCTTTCAGTAATTCAAGCCACCTACGCTGCCTCATATTCAACTCCTTCTGCTTGAAGATGTATTGTAAACTTTTGTGATCTGTGTATATGCCAACTTGGACACCGTATAAGTAGTGCCACCAAATCTTCAAAGCATATATTACTGCAGCCAATTCCAAATCATGAGTCAGGTAATTATTTTCATGCTTCTTTAATTGTATTGATGCATAAGCAATCACCTTCCCACGTTGCATCAATACGCACCCCAAACCTACACCTGAAGCATCACAATATACCACACACCCTTCTGTTCCTTCTGGGAGAGTAAGCACTAGCGCGGAGGTCAACCGATTCTTCAGCTCCTGGAAACTATGTTCACAAGTGTCGGACCATTGGAACTTGGTAGCTTTCCGTGTCAACTTAGTCAATAGGGATGATATTGAGGAAAACCCTTCTACAAACCTCCTATAATATCCTGCTAGCCCTAGAAAACTACGGACTTCTGACGGTGTTGTAGGTCTTGGCCAATTTTTTACTGCATCGATCTTTTGAATGTCAACACTAATACCCTCGTCAGATATCACATGGCCAATGAATGCTACTGAGTTTAGCCAGAATTCACATTTGGAGAGCTTAGCATACAACTTACGATCCTGAAGGGTCTGTAATACTATCAGCAAGTGGCCTGTATGTTCTGTCTCTGAACGAGAATACACCAGAATGTCATTAATGAATACAATCACGAACACATCGAGATAGGGCCTGAATACACTATTCATGAAATCCATAAAAGCTGCTAGGGCATTTGTTAGCCCGAACGACATTACCAAGAACTCAAAATGCCCATATCTTGTCCAGAAGGCTGTTTTTGGAATATCCTTCTCCTTGACCCTCACCTGATGATACCCTGAACGTAAGTCAACCTTGGAAAAATACTTGGCACCTTGGAGTTGGTCAAACAAGTCGTCAATCCTTGGAAGTGGATATTTGTTCTTTATAGTAAACTTATTCAACTGTCGATAATCGATACACATCCTTAACGACCCGTCTTTCTTCCACACGAACAAGACTGGCACACCCCAAGGTGAAGTGCTAGGCCTAATGAAGCCCTTATCCAGCAAGTCCTTCAACTGCGCCTTCAACTCTCGCAACTCTACCGGGGCCATCCTGTATGGAGGGATAGAGATTGGTTGAGTGTCAGGAAACACATCAATACTAAACTCAATCGTCCTTTCAGGAGGAAGACCTGGGAGTTCATCTGGGAAAACATATGGAAATTCATTGACCACGGGGATTGATTGTAGAGTAGGCGGCTTCGCCTCCGCATCCCTAACGCGAACGAGATGATAAATGTAACCCTTTGAGATCATCTTCCTTGCCTTAAGATAGGAAATAAACATACCTTTCTGCGTAGCAATGTTCCCCTTCCATTTGATGACGGGTTCACCAGGAAACTGAAACCTAACCACCTTCGTATGACAATCAACATTTGCATAACATGAGGCCAACCAGTCCATTCCCATTATCACATCGAAATCAACCATTTCTAACTCAAATAAATTCGCCGAGGTTTGACGACTACAAATCATCACTGTACAACCTCTATATACCCTTCTAGCAATCACCGATTCTCCTATCGGAGTAGATACAGCAAGTGGTCTACTTATTAATTCAGGTTTGACATCAAACTTATTAGCCACAAAGGGTGTAACATATGATAATGTAGATCCCGGATCAATCAGCGCATATACATCATAAGAAAACACAGACAATATACATGTAACAACATCCGGAGATGACTCGAGATCCTACTGACCTACTAGAGCATATGTTCGATTTTGAGTGTCACTCGAACTCGACACTGCACCTCTACCTCTACCACGACCTGTCGACTGCTAAAAACCCCATGCTGGGGGTCGAAATGATGAGGAAGAACCAGACACAGATCCAGACGGTTGAGCCATACTACCACCTCCTCTGTTAGGACAATCCCGCCTTATATGGCCAGGCTGTCCGCAAGAATAGCATGCATCAGAACCTCGACAGCACAGTCCAAAGTGGGCCTTGCCGCACTGATCACAACGAGGTGTAGGGGGTCTCGTCTGACTAGTATCCCTATGATATTGTGAGCCTGATGCCCGCGAACTCTGACCTGAACTAGAATAGGTAAATTGATCATACTGAGGCCTCTGAAAGCGTGGAGGAGCACTAGCTACAGATGGCGCCAAACTCCTCGAAGACTGGGGCCTCACACTACCTCTAAAGTCACCAGAATACCATGCAAATCTCACCCTCTTATGCTGGCCCCTATCCTGCTCCCCGTCTGCTCTTTGTTGGCGCTTACGATCCTTTAGTGTTTGGGCATAAGCCTGAATACGGGAAATATCCATGCCCTCTATCAAGGAGGCTGTCGTGCACTCATTTATCAGATGTGGTCCCAATCCATTCAAGAACAGGTGCACCCTATCGCTCATCTCGGCCACTATATGGGGAGCATACCTTGCTAAAGAATCAAACTGCATACTATACTCTCGCACACTCATATTACCCTGTTGAAGGTTCAAGAACTTATTAGCTCTAGCTTGTCGTATCTCAACTGGCAGGTAGTGATGAAGAAAGGCCTAAAAAAATTCCTTCCACACAGGTGGAGGAGTGTTCGGACCCCTGGATCTTTCTCAACTATCATACCATAAAACTGCTAAATCCCGTAACCGATAAGAAGCCAACTCTACTGCCTCCGTATCACTAGCATGCATAACCCGCAATGTACGATGAACCTGATCAATAAAAGTCTGCGGGTCCTCCTTGGGGTCTGATCTGGTAAACACTGGAGGATCTAGATTAATAAAATCATGAACTCTCGCACTAACCGGTTTATCAGCAGCACCGGTATTCTGCCTCTGAGCCTGAGAAGCTACCAAGCTAGTCAACAACTGTACCGCAGTCCGCATATCCTGATATGTAGTACCAGATGGAGGAACTGGAGATGCTGGGTGCCTTCTAATATCCTCTGGAGGAGAAGGAGTAAATGAGGTCTGACACCACATCTCACTCTGAAGCTCTCTTTGGCCTGCTCTGGTGGGAGGCACCTGGCTGGTACCCTCTCCCCCAGCTATATCAAGGCATCTACTAATCACTTGCTTCCTAGTTGTGGGCATCGCTGAAAAGAGCATGGTGAATATTAGAGACGAATACTTACGACTTAGCACTCCGCACGATCTAGATTCAGGAAAAAGGTAACAACCCTAAATGTCATGCAGCCTCCTAATTATAAATGTGGCGCGCTACACATCCATAATCAAGACTCTACTAGACACGGCTCATAGACAACCCCTAGGACAGACTTTCTCTGATATCACATTTGTCACGACCCAAACTAGAGGGCTATGACTGGCACCCGGCCATACTTATCGAGCACCAACGCATATTTTACCTAACTTTTGTTATTATCTATAAGGGCCGATGAGATCAGTATAAATGGTAGATATGAATCCTAAAATGACCAACAATGGAAGATAATGGCATGAACATATATATCATGAGCCAACAAGGCTGTCATGAAGTTACGTATAAGGTATGAGCTGACAAGCTGCCGTAAGAGACTATACAAAAAAAATTAGTCGACAAGGCAATCCAAACTATACATGAATCGACACATATCTATGAGCCTCTAAAGGAACATAAGTTATGAAACATTGCCGGAACATGGCACCGACATACCCATAACGCCTATAACAAAAATGCATACCAAGACCACGGCAAGTCCGGAGAAGGGATCTCGCCAATAACCGCAGAACTGGGCAGCCTACTATGGTGGGGGAGCTTCGCCTACCTATCTATCAGGACCTGCATCATGACATGCAGCGTCCACAAATAAAAGGACGGTAGTACGAATAAAGTACTGAGTACGTAAGGCAGGAAAGCATAAGTAAGAACAATAATGTGAAAAGGGATAGAGAATATACAACATGTAACATCTAGGTACCTCTGAGGGCTACTGACATGAATGCATGATGTGTGTGTATATATATATATATATATATAACACACGCCTCTGTGGGCATCATTATCATCATATTGTACCCGGCCCTAATAGGCTCAGTAAAAACATACCCCGGCCATCATAAGGCTCGCTAGAATCATACCCGGCCAAGTGAAGCTCGGTAAAACCCAACTGATCAGTGGTTACACAATAGGTGCCATACCCGGCCAACTATAGCACGGCGCGGTAGAGTAAAATAGATACATGTATATGATGCGTGCTGGACTCATTGGAATCACATTTTGAACCTTTTGGAGTGACGTAAGGTCGGTATCCTCCGTACACGTTTATTTGGATTAACTCTTCATTAAGAATATTATAAGAATTAGGAAGTACCAACAACATTGATAACATATGAATAGGAGAAAAACATCAACATCAATCGTTCCTTGAGAAGGGAAACAATGTAACTACTTCTAGCCTCTAAGAGTGGAGTATCTTTGGAGTTCATTACATTACGCACAACCAAAGTCATGCAAAAGAAGGAAAGGGATAGCCTCACATACCTTGTATATACTACCCAATCTCAAGCTATGAAAATGCCACGACTCCTTAGTCTACAATAAGAGAAATGACACTATCGTCATCATTTAAGCGTCGTAACTATGATGTATTAACCGTAACCTATTTTACGATGAAACGGATAGCACCTCCCCTATTTATATGACTTCCCAAAATTTAAAAAAATCACCAAACAGCCCAAAAAACATCAATAATAATCATATTGAACCTCCCAAAACAGTCCACCAACCAACAACGTTACTAGCAAGCCTTTCGACATATATCTCACAAGTTCTAGCTTCAACGACTTAGCCGTAACTTGAATAATCTTAAATACATGTAGGGTAAGAGGTTCCTTACCTTTAAAAAGAAAGAACAACTCCAATTGACCTTAATTGACCACGAAATATCCCTCCAATGCTGCCACAAGAACAAGGGAGCGGAGCTAGCAATCAATTAGGGTTTTTCGGCACTAGAATCACTTTAGAAGGCTTGAAATCACCTAGGGTTGATATTGAAACTTGAAAGAGTATTTTAAAGAACATAAAAAATTAAAACAACCTCGCACACGAGCTGGAACAACACAAAAATCAGCAACAACAAGTAGAACAAGCAACTTACTAGCGCCACGGGATTCCCGACTCTTGATTTGTGTTGTTTGCCCTTTGTTTTGGTCTTGGATCATGAGAGAACCTTGAGAGAGTGTTATTAGGGCTCTAAGGTCTGAATATACTGAATGACTTAAAACGAGGTTGAGGCGTGTTATATACATCTACAAGTCTTAACGGCCTATGTGGGCCCCATAGAGAGCTGCTTGGCGCAGTCTCGCGAAAATGCGAATATCTCTCAACTCGGAGATCGTACTGACAAACGGTTTAATGTGTTAGAAACTAGACTCATAGACCTTGAAATTGGTGGGTATATCACCCCGTAATTCCAAGTAAATTGGGAGAAATACTTAGTGATATTTGACCTAAAGTATGAGTAAAATTATGAACGTAAGTTGCGACAACTTTTGTCAACTTTTGTTTCATAACTCGTTTGACTTCAAGAATTATGAAACGGATATTATATGATTCAATTACCTTAAAACATAACCTCTTGGTAATATTAATCACCTCTAGATTTACCCGAAAATATGAGTTACAACATCTTTGATTCGTTTAACTTCTAGTACTTGTTAACCACTCTATACACCCTTGTATCATTTAAGACCAATAGGACTAAATTCTTATCATCTCAAAGATAATCGCTTCTCGGACCTACATAGACTAACTTACGGCGTAAGCTAACGTATGCAAATATGGGTTGTAATACATCCGTCTTTGTAATTGATTCGATCCTCGTTCTAAATTAGGGTGTTAGAAAAGAAGTCACGCCGCGCGTGCGCTTCCCAGAAGATTTAGAAGACTTAGAGAGAAGAAGGGTTTCGTAACAGTTTATATACAGTTCACACAATATCAAAGAGGTAAAAGCGGCATTTAGCACATTAGGCTCAAACAAGTAATATCAAACAATCACAAATAGCCAAGTATAACAGTCATCTAAGCTTGAATTCTGGACATTGAACCAGAAGCTTTAGGTTCGTGTCCCCAGCAGAGTCGCTAGAACTGTCACACCTCCTTTTTCCCGAGGGATAGTGGATAAGGAGTTTTTCTAATTAAAGAGATATTATTAAAAATGAGATTATTTATTTAATTAGAGTCGCTACTTGAAATAATTATTATGGTGTCACAAGTCACTAGTTTATTTTAAAACCCCTAATCGAGGAAATTGACTCTATCTTTAGTTTGCGAACACAGAAGACCGGGTAAGGAATTCTCTTAATCCGGGAGAAGGTGTGAGGCACTCCCAAGTTTTGTGGTTTTAGCACATTCGCTCAACTATTAAATATTGGCCTAATTATCTGATTTATCACGTGTTTAAAACCTTTTATGCATTACCAGTTCTATACCACTTTGAAATGAATATTTAACCGCTTTTTAGTATTTATGGAATTTATTTGAACAAGTCGCAATGTCACGCACTCGTTTGTTTTTGTACATATTGCGAATTGCGTTACGTGAAACACACCCGCGATCTACAACATGTTGATTTTATTATTATTTGAAGTTATGGTCAAGTCACGTGAAACGCGCAATTAAGTTGGGATTTGCGTATTGCGACCATGCCACGGGAACCGTCATGACCACGATGATTTGTTAAATGCGCATAAAACAAACTACAAATGTTTATAACTTGTTTATTTTTTTAAACTAATTTGAAATTCAAATGTATGGGTCATGATTTATGGGGTTTTGATGTGGAAGGAAAAATAATTTTAGCAGATAATTTCAAACCAACCTTCAGATTGTGAATTTTATCGAAGTGATAGAAGCAACAGATTCCAAACTAACCAGTAGCTATCCAAATAGAGATAAAATCGAATTAGTCTAAACAAGGTCTCGTAGTCCTTAGTCATCGGGCTTACATAGCTAGGTAAGTTCAAGCCCATGTAGCCATGAGATTTTTAATTTAGAGGCTCCATCAGCCTTTGTGATTGGGCCTGGCCCAACGACCTCATATTAGCAATGGCCATTCCCCATCAAATTAATTCGCAAAAGGGATTGCAAAACTAGCACATCCATAGACAAGATTACATATATAGCCACAAAAGAAATTAAGATCATTTTTAACTTGACACATATCTACATTTATGCTTTCTTTCAATCAACTTTTCGTGAAAAGAGCGGAGCAACCAACAAAATTCCATCATCCAAACAACAATTAGGATTAATTTAACTTGCCAATATCATTTCAAGCATGAATCAGTAATCTTAGAAATTAAATGATCATCAACAGTAACCATCAAATTATCCATTAACAATTAACAACTCGAGTATCTAACTTAACATACTGATAGTTTCGGAGCTTAGCAAAGAGGGGATTTCAAACTAATTTAATAATTGTACATGCTAGATCTATGAACTTGAACATAATCGGAACATGAACAAGTATTTTCATTCATGATTCACTAGAGGTTGACAGAAATATATAAACGTACCTACATAGCAAGGAACAAACTTCAAAACTCAAATGAAGGCCGAAAAGCTCCTAGGATGAAGCCAAGCTAGAACAGATTCAAAATCAGCAGACAACAACTATGAACTCAACTTCCAGAGCTCGTACAAACCAGAAAAGAAGAAGTTGAGTTTTGAAATCAATTTTTCTTCAATCTTCCTTTAGAAATTCCAGTTCTTCTTTTGTTTTTCAAGCTTTGTGATTTTCATATCTTCAATTGAATTTTTCCTAGCTTTTGTTTCAGCTGTATTTGTTTAAAATTTGAGTGAGCGAGCCTTCATCTTTGTGTGAGTGTGATGGTGAGAAAGTTACAGAGTGAGAGTGAGAGTTGGGGCGGCCGACTTGAGAGGATCAAAGGATCAGGGGCGGCTAGGGTTTTTATTTCAGAGGAGGGGGCCCATGTTCCTAGAGTGTGGAAAGGGGAATCACTAGGGTAAAGGGGAGGATCCGTCTCTTTAAGGGAATTGGGATCGGAAGTTCCTAGCCATTGGATCGAGTGGAACGGAGGGTGAGGATTGATTGATGGCCAAACTACATCGTTTGGTTCAATGAGGGCATGGAATGGATTTGAGAGAGGGCTGGGGCGGATTTCATGTGGATTGAAAGGTAATTAGGCCGCCTAAAATCATTTGGCCCAATTCTGCAGACCCTTTCTTTCATTTCCTTCTTTATTAGACGTTTTGCAAAATTAGTAATTTTAGACTTAAATTTTATTTAAATCTCATTTTTTGTATGGCTAGCCTATTTATCTATTTTACCTAATGATAGATTAATGCCACGAATTAACTAATTAACTAACCTAAGAATGCACTTTGATTTTAGGTATTTAAACTAATGCATTTAACGATGTAATTAAATTCTATATGATATAAGATCTAAAATGATATGCAATGAAGAATTGAACATTTTTTTTAAAAGATTTTCTATAATTTTAAAACACTTCCAAACATGCATGAATAAATGCAAAACAAATTGGATAAAAATGAAGAAAAATTCCTACAATTCTTTGAAGTAATTAAAGAAAATTATTTTGGAATATTTATTAGGAGTGATTTGCATTAGGAAAAAAATTAGGTGCTCACAGACTCGACCAAGTCTAGCAGCTTTTCAAGCATCGGATCCATGCTTCACTCCCTATTTGGCTACCCTTCGTGGTCCCAGCCTTACTGAAAAACTTGAACCCACTGCTTGGTGCATTATTTAAGTTTGATAACGTGCCATCAACTTGTAAATCGCCATCCACTTCAACTATGTCCCCCCAACTTTTCTTGTTGCTACCATGCTTCATTTGCATGACACCAAGATAGGCTTTGAAATCGTCTACTTTCGGCTTAGATTCCAAGTGCATCCCCCCAATGCTAGCGGTCCTTCCTGTGTCACCCTTGTGTGCCTGAGCAAAGTTCCTGATCATTGCTGCAAGCATCCCCAAATCTGGGCATTCACTTGCCCGATGTGACCCTTTACATAAGTAGCACCCTCCCTTAGGCACGTACTCGCTACCGTTTTCCGGCCCCTTGCCGTTTCTCTTGGACCCCAGTTCGTTATGGGATGGTCCCTTGCCATTGCCCTTGTATACCTCGGCTATGACTTTCTCTTTGTCCTTGTCATGATCTCCCCTACCTCTCTCGACATTGCCTTCTTTGGACTTGGCAAGCTCCATCTTGAAGTCAACAAGCGACTTGGCTACCCCTATGGACTCGTCCGTATTGGCTACTTGATGTCTTCTTAACTCCTGCTTTACCCAATTTTGCAACCATCCATGAAGTAGAAGAGGGAATCTTCCTTGGACAATGACATGATTTGCAACATTAAGGTATTGAACTCGCGTACATACTCCAAAATTGTGGCCGTCTGTCGGAGCTCCCTTAGCTTGCGCCTAGCCTCGTACACCACATTCCTCGGATATAATTGCCTCTTCAACTCCTTCTTGAACTACTCCCACGTCTCAATCTTGCATAGCCCTTCTCCACGTTAGTACACTTTCGACGCCACCATAACGCGGCAACCTCGGTCAAGTACATTGAGGCGTTGCGTACCTTAACAACTTTGTCATCCTTCTTGACAACCTCAAAATACTTTTCCATCCTCCAAAGTAAGTCTGCCACCCCGCGTGTGTCTTGTGCACCACCATACTGCTTTCTCTTAGGACTTTCACATTGGTCCCTTTTGCAAGTACCATACTTTTGGTAATTCCGATCATGGTTCCCTACAAGCTTCCTTCTAGCAATATCTTGTATTCTTTCTGACATTCCTTTAGTCATAACCTCTGTTCTGATACCATGTTATCACGTCCTTAGTCTTGAACTAAGCGCACGTGCGGCACTTGACAACTTGCTTACGATCTTACACATGTTAGTCACGATCTTGCTGTGCTAAGTCAGTCTAGAATACTACACTCAAGATCACTAAGGGAATGTTAGATAAGAAAGACGAGAGAAATTTACTAAACGAAGCTTTTTATTACAGAGAACTTGATTATTTTGCTTCATGAGTTACAAATGAATATCCCTCTTTATATACTAGTCTCCTAGGGACTAGTGAGTAAATAAAAATTATTACATGAGTCCCTTATTATTTACAAGTAAGTCTCCTCTCTAGAACTCTCTAAATAGCTAGAATCTTCCAAGGACTTCCCTAACAATTCCATGAGGTTCTAGGATATTCCTAGGGAAACCTCTATATTTTTCTAAAACCTTCCTATAAGTGTTAGCATATTTCCTATGTAAGCTTTCCATATGGCAAAAATATATGCCAAGTGACGCCTATGTGACGTGATGATGTGTCGGGCCATGACACTAGTCTATATATAATTATAAAGGAGGGCCTTCAAAAGGTGACGTGGCATATATCATTTTACATGAGTTACATTTATCTAATTTATCAAATTTTCAAACTTTTCTTCTTATTTTAGGGTTCTTCAGAAAAGTTGGTCTTGAGCATCACTATTTACATGTGTTAATACTACGCATAAAATGTTTCAAATTCTTTAAAAGGGTATATATGTTGATGAATCTAAACTCAAGCAACAGTTGCGTTGATATGATTTGTGTGCATATCCAAACAGTAGAATAAGAGGAACCTTATAAGAAGACACCCAACATCCTCAAAACCTGAAATATGTCTTTTGACAAAAGTTTTGAAGAGGCTGTCTCAACAATTAATTTCTCTAAATCTGCTCTGATTCTCTATGTGCGGTTAAAAGCTATGCTTTGTTCTCACTGAATTTATAGAAAAAGTGATGGGTGTATTGTAATGGTATGAGGAATTTTTCATTCCAAAAAAAGATGATATGAGGAATTAGTCAAGATAGAAAGTAATTTTTGGGATTTTCCATAACATTAGTAGGAGGAAAAAGGGGAATTGATTTAACTGTTCAAGAAAAGATAACATTTCCAGAAGGGATATGAATATGAAAAAGAAAAGGAAAGAAGAAATAAGAAGAATAAAAAGTGTATTATGGTTTACAACTAAATATATCATATATTTTGTTATATATTTATATATCTGAATTTTATTTTAAAGATTAGAGTCATATATACATGACTTAAAGGCAAAGATTAGATCAGAAATCCTTTAAAAGTATATTCGACTTGGTCCGCACTAAATATTTCGGAACTATTTTTATTGGACAAGAAGGATGATATAATTTTGATGTTTTGAGCTCTTGAAAATTTTAAGATTACTTTGTGTAAGACATTCAAACAAAAGAAAGTATATAAAAAGCAAGGCAAATTATTTGAAAAAGATGGGTGAGATTATATGAGTAAGATCGTTAAAAAAATATCAAGTCAAGAATAACTTTTGAGAAATATTGGATTACATTCGTTGATGCACTTTATTACAATGTCATTTTTATGAACTAAAAAAGAGATGTGGGAGATACAAGAGGAAGATAGGAAGTTATATAACAAAGATTATTTATGAATTTATTTTGATATAGCATATAAACCATGAAAAGTATAAGGAAAAGTTAATCAAGAGAAATGACTTTTGTGATCTTTCATAAGATTAATAGAAGTAGAAAGGGGAATTAACTTAATTATTTTAAGGAAGGATAGAAGTAGTTTCTAATTTTCTAGAGGAATAAAATAAACAAAGGTAAATAAATGGAAAAGAAAAGAGTGCGGAAAGGTGAAAATTGGAAAATAATGTTGGAATAACTATAAGGAAGCGTAAGGATTGCGGGAGAGAAATTACGAAGATGGAAAATTAATTTTTTTTTTAAAAAGTAGATAAACAAGAAAATTAACAAAAAATGAAAAAGGGGATTTCAGAAAAATGTCAAGAAGGTATATATGTTACCATCTAAAAAAAAAATAAACAAATCAAGAAGGTCTGAGAATATGATCAAATATTCTTTCTTTCTATTTTTTTTTTGCTTTTTCTTAATTAAACTCTTAAAATTATTTAGCAGAAGTTTTTAACTTATAAAATATTTGCAAGAAATTTTAAGAAAATAATTGAGATAGGAGGGTCAAAATGTGTAACTTTGCCACACCAGGGGCATATGAGTCTTGTGCATATGATATGGAAGCGTCAAAATTATCTACAACTGTCCCTTTCTTTTAATAACTAGAAATGCCTTGAATTTTGAGACAAAGAAGGAGACTAGTAATAAGTTTTGACTTAATAATTTACTAGATAAAAATGACTTCTGGAAAAATGCGACTCGGTAACGATAATTTAATATTCGGGGTATTAGAATATGAACATATGCTTTATGAAAGTTCTACTTTTTATGCCTTTATAATGTAAAAGTTCCCTTACTTAGTAAAAACAATATTGTAAGCTAAATGTATGGATTGATGCTTCTATCTTTATTTTACTTATCTATGATATATTTTGTATTTTCATTCTTTTCTTTTTTTAATAAATCTAAATTCTTAATGTTCATGTCAAAAAATATCTTTTACGATCACGCGAAGCGCAGATCTATTCACTAGTTTTTAATGTTTGAAAACCCATTTGAAAGGGTGTGGTTTTTGTCTTCGGTTATTCGCAAGCTTAATTATTTACTTTTTCATCGCTAAAGATAATTAACTTAAATAGTCGTCTACCTTATTGCTTAAATTAAAAATAATAAACAGTGTCCGGTGGTTCTACTTTGTAAAGATCCGTTTTTGTATCCTAGTGACCTTTCTTTTTCTTTGGTTATCCTAATTAATTAACAAATTTGCGAGACGAACTTTTGGTTAAAATTTATGGAAAAGAAAAAAAATTATTCACGTATAGAAGATTAATTTAACAACATAGTAACTGTTTACCCTTAAAACCGGATAACAATTGAATTTGTACGTGGTGCTAAGGATCCGTGAATCAATTTGATACAATATAAAAATATGACGTAGAAGATTAAAATATAATAAGCAAAAGAGAACAGTCAAACCACAAGTATCCAACAACTGATAATGAATTATGAGAAATAGGGAAGTATTTTGATGAACAATGGAGCTAGTTGTGAATAACAGTTGAATTATATTGTTTTTCTCTCTGAGATGTGTGTGTTCCTTTACAATGGGGGGTCAATGCCCTTCTTATAGGTAAATGAAAGAGTCCTAAATAAAGTAAAAGACTGATTACAAGGCAAATCCCATTAATTACGGGATTGAATATCCCAAGATGACGGCATAACGGCTATAACAGTTGAGGGAATTGCTCCTGGCGAGATATCCGGGATTGGCGAGATATACGGTCCGAAGCCGATTCTTTGTTACGAAGTATCCCATGGCCGATCATATCGATTGTACCATTTCGGCTGTCCCGGCCTATACGCCCGACTTGTTGATATGGAATCGGGGTGGCCCGGTTTCAAATTGCAACCGGTCCCAACCTTAGTCGATTCCGTCCGACCCAATACAGATAGTCCCCTCGTTTATTGGAGAGTAAGGACAAAAAACGATATGAGTTATCAACCTTTGAACTTCTTGACTAAGCGATCGATATTCCCGCTAAACGTGACGCGGAAGCACAGCTGTCAAAATCGCTTATCCCCAAAAAGATCCTATATATGACGGTAGCGTAGTGATGCACACAACCGTCAATGTAGGAAATCATTACCTGCCTTTTGCAGAACCTTGTGCCTTTTTATTGCATTAAATGCGTGCATTCAATGCCGCTCACCTCGTGCTTCGTGCCGCCGCTTTTTGGGAATGTATAAATACTTCTTCCCTCTTTGGATCGGTTCATTTGTCTTCATGCAATTAACCACTTTGTCTCTTTCAATCTTCTTGAGCAGAAAAAACCTTTAATCTTCTTCACCAAAAATCCTTCTAATCTCCTTTGCTTCTTGCTATTTCAATGGCCAAAACTTCCAAATGAGTTCCTCCAAGACAAACTTCTCCCGCTCAGCCTATTGAAGAGGCTGAACCCATCCGCACTGATGAGCCCTCTATGGAGCCTCTATTGAAGGCCTTCATGCCAGTGGGATGTTACATAGGTACCGACTTCAAGGTCGAGAAAGCATCTTCGGTACCTGGTCGGGGTGAACTGGTTTCGGATTATATTAGTCCAATCACCTCCAAACACCTTGATAGGGTGAAGGCTGATTGCCTTTGGACTGATAAAGAAGTTGTAATTCCTTCCCCTAACGAGTTCATTATTACACATGTGGAGGGGTATCTCAGTATGTATACTTATCTGTTCATGCTAGGACCCATAGATCCTATGATTGTTGAATTTTGTAGGAGGTATCAGGTTACTTTGGCTCAAATACACCCTTCTGTATGGCGTATAGTATATCTTTTCCGTTTTTTCATGGATAAGGTCGAGGGGGGACACCCTTTTACCCTCGACCATCTGCTTAGGTTATACAGCCCCCGAATGTTCCAAGGGGGGCTGATTAAATTAGCTTGCCGGACCAGTAAGGCCCCGTTCTCGAGTATTGACGAAGACAGGGATCGAGGCTGGATGAGTCGATTCGTTCGAATCAAAACTTCCGATCTGATTCCTGCCGATAACATGTCGTTCCCCGAAAAGTGGAACATGAAACGTAAGTGCTCCCCTTCCTTGCTTCTTTTGTTACTTTTTTGTTTTAGCGTATGACTGATGTGTTATCGCGCGCAGCCGTTTCTCAGGCACCGGCCGCGATCGATGACCTGATGGGTTGGGTCAGGAAAATCGTGGCCCAAAGGTCGTACTCAGAGCGGGCCTGGAGGGAAATATCAAAAGGCCTTTGGGAGGGTAAGAACCATGGTGAGCTTTGTCTATATTTTTCTTTCCTAAAACAACCGGCGTCAAAACTTAACATCGAAAATGCGTTTTGCAGGTCTTTCAAAGGATGCCGAGTTGAGGTCGGCAGTTACCATTGGGACAGTTCCTCGTCCCCTTCCCGTGTCGGAGAAGGAAGGAGGAAAGAAAAGAAAAAGGGCTCCCGATCATGCCGAGCCCGAGAAGAAGAAAGGTAGGAAGAAAATGGCGGCTCGCAAGATCACGACTCCCGATCCCCCTGCCGATCTGAGCGACGATTCCGAGGGGACAAAGATCCTCGATCTTGACAAATCCTCTCGGGGAGTCCCCGAGCATGTTGCGGGAGAGACCGGTGCCTCTTCAGAGGCTAACATTGAGATGGAAGCAAGGGCCGAAGGTCGAGCCAATGTGCAAGAAGCGGCACAAAGACCTTCGGACGTTCCCGAAATGGTGCACTCTCCTTCCTTCTCGGAGACAATCCGAGATGCTAGAACTCACATGCCGGGCAGGGTGCCGGCCACAGCAGGGGTGTTCGACGAATTCTTCGACGGGGTGCCATCGGCCGATACCTACGGCCTTGAAATCCCCAGAAGGAGTCCCCCAGCCGAAACAAGTGGAACGTCGGCTGGTATTAAGCTAGTAGATAAGTTCCCTGCACCAAGCTTGAACCCAGAGGGGAGTCGGATGATAACCCTTGCTATCCCCGAGGACGCCCGAGCATTAGGCCCCCCGGTTGGCATAGCAAGCTACCTTCACGGCTTGGTAACCGAAGAGGACCGAGCTGCTATGAACGCCGTGGACTGGGCTTGCCTTTTCAACGAATCTCAGCAGGCACTGAACAGAGTAAGTTTTTCTGCTCTCCTTAGATTATATTCAACACTTTTGGTTCACATTCCCATACTGAAAGTATTCTGTTTTGGACTTTCCACAGTCTTCGGTGCTTAATCACGAAGTGTTCCTTCGTATGAAAGAAGGAATGGAGCAAGAGTGGGAACGACGCCAGCGACTTGAAAATGAACTGGCGAATCTCCGAGCCGATCGTGCCTCTTGTATTGATCGGTTGAGGAAAACGAATAGCCGGTTGGATCAGCTTCGATCTGAGCTGAGTGAGGCACAAACCGAAGTGAGCAGTTGGAGAGTCAAAACCGAGCTTCTAACTGCGGAAACAATGACTCTTCAAGGACAAGTCTCGGCAGCTCAGGAAAGAATCGGAGCCTTGACGAAGGATAATGAATACCATCGGCTCCAAGCTGAATCGTTCAACCAAGAACGGGCGGCCCTGGCCAACCGACTTCAGGAAGCAAAGTTAGAAATCGCTGCTACCAAGGCCAAGGCCGATAATTTAATAGCTCAGTATAAAGCTGATGCTGAAGTAGCTCACGAACGATCGAAGGCGCTGACCGAATATACTGAATGCCAAACTCGCCTTACCGTTCTCGAAGAGCTTAAGGCCCGTGGCTTCGATTTGTCCTCCGATGTCGAAGAGGCATCGAAAGTTGAGGAAGAAATGAGAAGGAAAATGTTTCCTGAAGAATTCGAAGACGGCTCGGATTGATGTTGTCTTTATTTTCTATAGCCTGACTGATGTAATTATCCCACCTTGTACGACGATATTTGTTCAATATATATCTCAAGTTTGTTCCTTGATTTTCATGTGTCAAAATATCTAGCCTTAGCTAGTACCATAAATCATGACCGACTAATTAGTAATTAGCCCGGCTTTAGCCTCGTAGCAAATTCAAAATACATTAATAACTGGTTAGGCCTTAGCCTTGTTCAAAGCGATAATTAGCTTGGCCTTGGCCTGGTTTTAACAAGATGTCATTTGTCCTGTTTTCAACCATTTAGCTTGTAGGGATCGGGTTCATGCCTTAGCAAAATTTTGGACCCTCAACAAATAAGTTTAACTTAGCCCTGTTTTTCAGAGCTTCGATCGAATTAAGAATTTTTGATTTGATCCGGCCTTGGCCATAAAACGGGATTGCCAAGATTGGTCTTAACTCCCTTTGTGCTTTATTAGCTTTGATAAGGCCTTAGCCCGGTGTGCCGGTTTTGGGGTTTGCCTTGTTAGGTCTTATCCCCCCGGTCTCGAAGTACATCTTCCACTAATATCGGTAATAATCAATGCGAAGATAATAAGAAGAGCCCTTAGGCTCGATAACACAATGTAGACATCGAATGAATTTGTTAATTTGATGAATAATTGTACATCTTCGTTGATCGGAGGCGAATTAGATCGTTCTATTCGGGTACGGCTCTTCTGGCCGTTTGACCCTTACATCGATTCCTAGTGATCTTTTTTCGGCCCCTCGAAATTAAAGTAAACAAACGGATGCAGCAAAAATTCGATATGGTTGATCTACGGTAGCACGACATATGGCTGCCTCATTAAAAACCTTGCCGGAAAACCCTAATTGGGACAAAACCGGTCGAAGGGAAAAAGAGTGCAGCGCGTGCTTTCAGCCTAAATGTTCGGTGTTTGTCTGATGTCGAACTGTCCTGCATATGTTAGTATCGATAAACGAAGTAAAAAGAAAGTAAGGAAGGCAAAGTAAAATACCTTAGCAGTAGTATCTCTTCAAGTGGCTTACATTCCAGTTGTTTGGCAACTGTTTACCATCCACAGTCCCTAGCTTGTAGGAACCCTTCCCGGTGGCCTTCAGTATGGTGTAGGGACCTTCCCAGTTTGGTCCCAATTTCCCTTCGTTAGGGTCTCGAGTATTGGGAGTGATTCTCCTGAGCACCAAGTCCCCAGTGTTGAAGTGTCTAAGTCGAGCTCTCCGATTATAGTATCTCTCGATTCTCTGCTTTTGAGCTGCCATTCGAACTAAAGCAGCCTCCCTTCTCTCATCCAACAGCTCTAGGCTAACATTCATAGCCTCTTGGTTGGATTCCTCGGTTGCATGCTGAAATCTGATGCTCGGTTCGCCTACCTCGACCGGTATCAAAGCTTCGACGCCGTACACTAAAGAGAATGGAGTGGCTCCGATACTGGTTTTTTCAATTGTCCGATATGCCCACAAGATTTCAGGCAACATTTCTCTCCATCTTCCTTTGGCGTCGATTAACCTTTTCTTCAAATTTTGAAGAATAGTTTTGTTGGTTGATTCCGCCTGGCCGTTGCCACTGGGATGGTAGGGAGTCGACAATATTCTTTTGATTTTATTGTCTTCGAAGAATTTGGTTATCTTGCTGCCGACGAACTGCTTTCCATTGTCACACACGATCTCGGAAGGCATCCCAAATCGGAAGATGATGTGATCCCATATGAAGTCGATCACCTCTTTTTCTCTAAATTTCTCGTAAGCCTGTGCTTCCACCCACTTAAAAAAATAGTCAGTTGTAAAAAGGATGAACTGAGCCTTACCTGGTGCTCGAGGGAGTGGTCCTACAATATCCATCCCCCACTTCATAAATGGCCACGGTGAAATAACCGAATGCAGTGTTTCAGCGGGCTGGTGGATGACCGGTGCATGTCTTTGACACCTATCACATTTGCGCACGAACTCCTTTGCATCTTTTTCCATGTCAACCCAGTAATAGCCGGCTCGAATTACCTTCCGCACTAGTGAATCTGAGCCCGAATGATTGCCGCAAACTCCTTCGTGTATCTCTTTCAAGATGTATTCTGTATCCCCGGGGCCGAGACATATAGCTAAGGGTCCTCCAAAAGTTCTCCTGTAAAGGGTTCCATCGTTGGCCAAACAAAATCGGGCTGCCTTTGTACGCAAAGCTCTCGACTCTTTGGGGTCGTGTGGAACCTTGCCCAGCTGATCCCATCTCAAGCTTGTCGAGTTGACCTCGGCGTGGCCTTCTTCTACCACCGATCTCATCAACTGTACGACTTTTTCGGAGTCGATCTCTTCATCATCGACCGTCGATCCTAGGTTCGCGAGAGCGTCGGCTTCACTATTTTGTTCCCGGAGAATGTGCTGCAGGGTCCATTCCTTGAACCTGTGCAAAGTGACTTGAAGTTTATCTACATACCTTTGCATACGACTATCTCTGATTTCGAACGTCCTGTTCACTTGGTTGACCAAAAGGAGAGAGTCGCATTTGGCCCCGATTATCTCCGCCCCAAGGTTCATCGCCAGTTCGAGACCTGCAATCATAGCCTCATACTCGGCTTCATTGTTAGTCAATTTTACGGTTTTGATGGATTGCCTGATCGTATTTCCGGTCGGAGGTTTTAGAACGATACCCAAACCCGATCCTTTCGAATTCGAGGCCCCGTCAGTGAACAAAGTCCACACTCCCGAAGGAGTCCCAGATTTAGTCATGAGTTCCTTTTCGACTTGGGGAATAAGCGACGGTGTGAAATCGGAGATAAAATCGGCCAGTACTTGCGACTTTATCGAGGTTCGAGGTCGATACTGGATATCGTACTCGCTGATCTCAATGGCCCATTTGGCCAGTCGGCCCGATAGCTCGGGCTTATGCATGACATTCCTAAGTGGGTAAGTCATCACTACGCATATCAGATGACTCTGGAAATATGGTTTTAATTTCCTAGAAGCACTTAATAAGGCTAGAGCTAGCTTCCCCTAATGTTCTACTAACATAACTGGGTACCCTGTTCTTCTCGAACTAAGACTCCGCTCACCGCTACCTCCGATACAACGAGATAAAGGTATAATAGCTCGCCCATTTTAGGCGTATGTAATAGGGGTGGGCTAGAAAGATACCTCTTAAGTTCCTCTAAAGCGTGTTGGCATTCCGGTCCCCATGAAAATTCGTTCTTCTTCTTTAGTAGATTGAAGAACTGGTGGCTTCTGTCTGACGACCGGGATATGAAACGGCCTAATGTTGCGATCCGGCCTGTGAGTTTCTGTACGGCCTTGACGCTGTCGACGACTTTTATATCTTCGATAGCTTTGATCTTGTCCGGGTTGATCTCTATTCCTCTGTTTGAGACCATGAACCAGAGAAATTTCCCGGAACCTACCCCGAATGCGCATTTTTCCGGGTTCAACTTCATATTGTATTTCTTCAAAATGTCGAATATTTAATGCAAATGACTAAGATGGTCCTCTGCTCGCAGGGACTTAACCAACATGTCATCAATGTAAACCTCCATGGTTTTACCTAGATGGTTTTCGAACATTTTATTTACCAGGCACTGATATGTAGCCCCCGCATTCTTAAGCCCGAATGGCATCACGTTATAGCAGTACGTGCCATATTTAGTGATGAAGGACGTTTTTTCTTGATCGTCCTTATCCATTTGTATCTGGTTATATCCAAAATAGGCGTCGAGAAAACTTAAAGTCTCGTGGCCAGCAGTAGCATCGATCATACGATCGATGTTGGGCAGTGGGAAAGAATCTTTAGGGAAGGCTCTATTTAAGTCCTTATAGTCTATACACATTCTAAGTTTGTTCCCCTTTTTTGGCACTACAACTACGTTAGCTAACCATTCGGGATATTTTACCCCCCGAATGGACCCTATATTTAAAAGCTTGGTTACCTCTTCCTGAATGAAGACCTGCTTGACTTCGGATTGAGGCCTCCTTTTTTGTTTGACCGGCCGGAATTTTGGGTCGACGCTAAGCTTATGCGTCGCAATCTCCGGTGGTATGCCTGTCATATCCATTTGGGACCAAGCAAAAGAGCTTTCATTAGCAGAAAGAAAAGAAAGTAGTTTGGTCCTAAGCTCGGAGTTCAAACCCGAGCCCAGGTATACCTTCCGGTTGGGTGCGTCATGGCGAATCGGGACTTGCTCCAATTCCTCGATCGTCGACTTTGTTGCGTCGGCCTCATCCAGGACAACAAAGGATCGGGTACCCCGAAGCTGTCTTCATCGGGCTGATCTCGCTCACCCTCATCTGTCGAAGGCGACTTTTGTGATTGCTATTTGGTCTTCTGTTGGGGATTGATGGACTTCGATGTTGTTTCTTCTATCGCGAACATCTCCCTCGCCGCATGCTGTTCCCCATAAACGGTGGTGATTCCTTCAGCCGATGGGAATTTTAGCATCTGGTGCAAGGTTGATGGTTACTGCCCTAATGTCATGTATCCAGGGCCTTCCGAGCAGGGCATTATACCTCATGTCACCCTCGATTACACAGAATCTTGTTGCCTTGGTGGTACCGGCGACGTTCACCATCAAAGTTATCTCTCCCTTTGTTGTTTCCGATGCCATATTAAAACCGTTGAGTATCCGGACCTCGGAAACGATTTGATTCGTTAGTCCCAGCTGTTCGACGACCCAGGACCGGACTATGTTGGCTGAACTTCCAAGGTCGATTAGTACGTGCTTTACTCGGGTATCGTGTATCAACATTGATATTACCAGTGCGTCGTTATGGGGTTGTGCAAGGCCCTCAATTTCCCTGTCGCTGAAGCATAAGGTCCCTTCAGGTGCATAGTCTCGAGTTCGTTTCTCTCGAGTGATGGAAATTTTTGTACGCTTCAATACTGGTACTTGGGGTGCGTCTGTTCCCCCAATTATCATGTTGATAGTATGTTTCGGCTCCCTTTGATCTGCCGGCCTATCCCTGTTCTCATAATGAACCCTTGCCCGGTCGCTAAGAAATTCTCGAAGATGCCCGTTTTCAAGCAACCGGGCAACTTCCTCTTTCAATTGTCTGCAATCTTCAGTTCTATGGCCGTGACTGCCATGATATTTACATACGAGGTTAGGATCCCTCTTTGCGGGGTCTGTTTGCAATAGTCTTGGCCATCTGGTGTCTTTGATGCGGCCAATTGCTGAAACCAAGGTTGCCGAGTCGACATTAAAGTTATACTCGGACAACCGGGGCGCCTCCTGTTGATCGTTAATTTTCTCGAAGTTGCCTTTTGGCAACGCCCTTCTGTTTCTTTGGTTCCCTTCGTACCTGTTTTCCTGTCTCGAGACCTTGAGTCCCCTCGATACAAGCCGTCGATCTTCCGGGTACGGTCGATGCCTGTCTCGGTTCGATCTTGGTTCACGAAAGTTGTCTCTTTGAGGTCGATCAAAGGTCTTAGCTGTATAAGAGGAACCTGATGCGACTCCGACCTGGTCATCCTCTATCCTGATTTTTGACTGATACCAGTTGTGGATATCTGCCCAGGTGATGGCTGGGTATTCGATCAAACTCTGCTTGAGTTGCCTAGATGCTGCAGAACTACCGGTATTCAGCCCTTGGGTGAAAGCTTGCACTGCCCAGTCGTCTGTAACCGGTGGTAGATCCATCCGCTCCATTTGAAATCGGGATACGAATTCCCTTAACATTTCCTTGTCACGTTGTCTGACTTTGAATAAGTCAGACTTCCTTGTCTCAACCTTAATGACCCCTGCATGGGCTTTTACAAATGTGTCAGCTAACATAGCGAAAGAGTCGATGGAGTTAGGTGGTAAGTTATGATACCACGTCATCGCTCCTTTGGATAAAGTTTCTCCGAATTTCTTCAGGAGGACGGACTCGATTTCGTCGTCCTCGAGATCGTTCCCCTTTATTGCACAAGTATAGGCTGTCACATGCTCATTTGGGTCCGAAGTTCCGTTGTACTTCGGAATACTGGGCATGCGAAATTTTTTGGGGATCGGCTTCGGAGCAGCGCTGGACGGGAATGGTTTTTGTACGAACTTTTTGGCATCTAAGCCCTTCAATACTGGAGGTGCTCCCGGTATCTGGTCCACCCTTGAGTTATATGTTTCGACTTTTTTATCGTTGGCTTCGATTCTTTTTTCCCCTGTTTCGACCCACTTAGTTAACTCTTCCAGCATTTTGATAATTCCGGAATTGATCCCCGAACCGCTTTCATCCGGTTGTACTGTGACCGGTTCATTTTGCTC
>MCJB01048761.1:0-12141 GCA_002018475.1 Nicotiana obtusifolia
ATGTGTTAGATGTTGCATATCAAAACGATATCTCCACTGTTGACCAAATAGTGGACGAAGTTTTAGAAGATGATTTGGAACATCGTGAACACATACTGGAAGAAGTTGATATTTCCGAAGTAAGAATTACAGAATACGAGGAGGAAGTATCAACTGATGAAGCTCAAACTACCGAGGAAGAAGAATTCTCGGACGAGGAACTATACGACGATGAGCTTTAAACAGTTGGTTTCTTTAACAACTCTCGTTTGTAGCTATATATTTTCTTTATATATTTCAATCTAAATATGTATTATATTATGCAGATGACAGGCAAAGGTCGAGGTAACGCTGATTCTAGTACTTCTCGGGGTCGAGAAAAGGGTAAGAAACAAAGGAGGAGGGTAGAAGATTACACTCCAATTAGTCCTGCCGTTCCAGAGTTGCAGATGCCTACATATCTTCCTCCACCCCGGGGCTATTCTGATCAGCCCCAGTATCACCAGCCCTACACATTCGTTCAAACACCGGGTCTTCCGCCACAGGGACCTTGGATTGTACGTCCGACGTACAGTCCACCTACTGCACATCCACGTGGATCTCAGCCATCTTCATCGCATGGACCGCATCGGTCCATGTCACATCCACATGGAGCACATTCATCATCGCCGCAGCCACTAGGGTCACAACAATCAGTGACATGTCCCATTGCGGTACATACAGCTGCGTCGCAGGGCTCGCAGCCATCTTTGTCGGGAAATCCATCTGTTACAGGCATTCCCCTGCGGGATCCTACCTCTGACCCCCCCACACCGTCCACACATGCCCCTGCTGATGATGACGAGGAGGTGCGTCGAGATGAGTATGGCAGGATCATTATAGTCCCTGAGGGTGACGGGTAAGAGTTATTAGTTATTTTTAATGTTTATTGTTTTCTACGGTTTTAATAACATATTAATGTGTTTTTGTTTTAATTACATTAAAGGTTTGACCCTTGTAATGTTACAACGAGGATAATCACCCAAGCAACACGAAAGCTATATGATAGCTCTTATTCGTGTTGGAGTGAATTTCCATCCACACTTAAGGAGGCAATATTCAATGAATTTAAGGTATAAATGTTCTTTCAAACAGTACAATTATTTATATTTATGATATTTCCATTAAGTACTATGATATTTTCATCTAAATACTTAACTTCTCAAATACAGAGCAAGTGTGTGTGGGAACAGCGCTATAATGCGAAGGTTGCTGCCAACTTCAATCTCAAGGCACGCAAGCGGTTGTCCCATTGCTTTTCCAAAGCAAGAAGGACGAATAAGAAGCCCAACTGGTTGCAAGATGGTTTTTAGACTGATCTGCAAAGGAAATGGGCAACCACAGATTTCATAAATAAGTGCGAGCAAGGAAAGAAAGCTCGTGCTTCGGAGACGGGTGGCTCTCTGCACACTGGAGGTGCGGTCAGCCTCGGTTCAATAAAGAGAAAAATGGTACGTAATTGCTTAACTTAATTTTAATTTTCAACGTCTAATATGTTTATTAACTAAAATTATGACTTTTCAGGAGAAGAAGTTAGGCCGTCCGGTCAGGCAAGATGAGTTATTCAAGCAAACTCATACTGTCAAGAAGAAGAAAGATTCGGACGAAGAAAGGTGGGTCGAGGACCGAGCCTCGGCTGTACATGTAAGTTCTCAATTTTTATTAAGTACTTTGATTTAGTTTTATATAAGTTTTGAATACTAATTTAATTTTTCTTATAGAGTCGCTTCACAGCTGAGTTGGAAGAGTTTGCACGCAGCCAGCCAGCATCTTCATCGGGCGAAACAATCCAACCGTCGGACGAGGATGCTGAGAGACTATGGACGCAGGCGGCTGGCGGTCCAAAAGGGGGGAGGGTATACGGGCTTCCCGCTAAGCAATTCTACCGCTATAGGTGTGGAATGCACGGAATAGGCACTTCATCCGGAGGGGAGTCGCTTGATGGGGATACCCTCGCCTCTATGCGGGCCCATGTAGAAAAGCTCACATCCGAGTAGAAGCTGCCAAGCAAAGAGAGAAGGAGAGAGAAGAAAGAGAGAAGGAGAGAGAAGAAAGAGAGAAGAAGAAAGATAAACGTAGAGATGCTCAGTATGCTGCTCTACGAAACCAGATCAAATCTCTCTTGGCTTCTGGCTCTTTTCCAATTCCCCGGTCACGTGAATCATCGTCGGGTGGTCAGCTTGATGATGACACTTCATCCGGCGATGACGATGACGATGTAGACATTAGTAGTCGTTAAATTGTAATAACAACTTATATAATGTATAAGTTCATTTGAACTTCAAACCTTATTGTTGTTTAATGTTGTTGTTTAATGTGTTGTTTATTGTAGTTGTTATTCTCGTTTTTGTTTGTTGTAGTTGTTCTTGTCGTTGTTGTTGTTTTAATGGCATAAAATGCTTCTTTTAGGAATTTGGTAAAACTGGCAGGTGGTGTAGCTGCCAAAACAGGCAGTTTCTGGAAAAAATATACCAAAAATAGCGACCAACTTTGGTCGCCAATTGGTCGCTATTTTGCTGGAAAAAAAATTGATTCAGCAAAATAGCGACCAAATTTGGTCGCTATTTTGCTGATTTTAATTTTCTGAATTTTTCAGTTGGCGACCAATGTTGGTCGCTAAATTGGCGACCAACTTTGGTCGCTATCCATTTGTGACCACCTGAATACTGACCAGACCATTGTGGTCGCTTTTTGGCTGATAGGGACCAACTTTGGTCGCTTTTTTCGGTCGCTTTTTACCTGATTTTTAGTAGTGTATGTATGAACCAGACTTCCGTTTATTAAATTTTTTGAAATTAAATGTACAGTTTTGTAAGCTATAGAAAGAGTGTGTAAAGTACAGATTTTTCAATTAAAAATTAAACAATTAATTGACACTATAAATGATAATGGTGTCATATAATATTGAAAAATATTACTTGAAGAGTCAAATTTTAGATCCATATTATATTAAAATGAGGGTAATATGCATTGTGGTTAAGCCAAGTGGCAAGCTAAAAAGAAACCACTTAGCAAATTTAGGACAACATTATAGTTAGGAATTATAAATGGAACATAAGTAATGGAATTAGTTGAATAAAATAGATGTTAGACATAATTTAAATAGATCCTAGACAAATCTAATCTATATATCTATATCTATACCTATCTATATGTTGATCCACTCATAAATTTTCTTCAAAATTAGCTAGAAATATGGAGGTAAAGAATTTAGGTAAAAAAATAAGAAAAAAATAAAAAAAATATAAAGACATAAATTGAGATAACCTATGACTATTTATACTTTGGAGTAAGTTAAAATATAAAATAAATATAACGATCCGACCGGTCGTTTTGAGCTCTAGTGCGTCGTTCGGTGGTTTGAGGCCGTGAGTAGCTTAACTTCATGTTTTATGACTTGTACGCGTTGTCGGAATTTAATTTCGGGAAGTTCAGAGTTGATTCGGATGAAAAATTCTCAATTCGAAAGCTTTAAGTTGGAAGAGTTGACCAAGGCTTGACTTTTGAGTAAACGACCTCAAAATCGGGATTTGAAGGTTCCAATAGGTTCGTATGATGATTTCGGACTTGGGCATGTGTTCAAGTTGGGTATCAGGTGGTCCGGGAGCATTTTAACGCTTATTATGGAAAGTTGGCATTTTAATAGTTTTAGAATTTCATAAGTTTGGTTTGAAGTATATTTTGATGTTATCGATGTTCGTTTGAGGTTTTGAGCCTTGGAATACGTTCGTATTGTGATTTATGACTTGTGCTAAAGTTTGGCATCATTTCAGAATGTTTAATTGTAATTTAGACGCGTTTGTTGAAGTTTGAATGTTTGAAAGTAGAAAGAAGGTTTCGATTGCCAATTCATAGTTTTGATGATGTTTGGTATGATTTGAGGCCTCGAGCGGGTTCGTGTTATATTTTGGGACTGGTTGGTGAGATTGGATGGGGTCCTGGGGGCCTTAGGTGTGATTCGGATTGGTTTCGGATAATTTTTCCTTATTTTGCAACTGCTAGTGCTGGTGTCTGGTTTTCTTCTTCGCGAACGCGAGAAGGGGCTCATGCGTTCGCGATGAAGGAATTTTGGGCTACTGGAATTTTGCTCATCGCGAACTCGACACAGAAATCGCGAATGCGGAGAAGGACCGTGGCAACCTACGCAAACACGACATGGAGGTCGCGAACGCAAAGAAGACTGGGTGGCTGCGAGGCAGAAGGCCTTCACGAACGCGAGGGGCGAAGCGCGAAGGGAAGGAACAACTGGGCATCGCGAACACGGATGGATGATAGCGAACGCGATGAAGGCGGGCCTGGGCAGAATTGATTTAAAAGCGGGATTTTTGCCCATTTCTCTTATTCCTCTCTTGCTTGGGCGATTTTGGGGAAATTTGGAGGAGCTATTTTCATCATCAATCTTTAGAGATTTCTATACATTGTAAGTTAAATATATGGTTTATATACGGAGTTAAGCATGAAAATTAGTAAAAATTGTGGAATTTTGGTAGAAAATCCAGAAATCATATTTTTAGATTTTGACCACAAAATTTGACATGGAATTTGGAATAAATCATATATTCGAGTTCGTGGCTTCATGGGTAAAGTTTATCTTTTAAAATTCCCGGGATCCGGACACGTGGGCCCGAGAATTGACTTTGTTGACTTTTGGAGCGAAGTTGGAAATTGTCAGAAATTGATTAATTATGAGTATTAGGGTGTACTTTTTATTGGTTTGCACATTGTTTGACTAGTTTCGGGTTGAGGGGCTTTGATTCAAGAGTTAGAGAGGCATGAGAGCCGGTTATGGAACTTCGGAGTGAGGTAAGTCTCTTGTCTAACCTTGTGAGGGGGAAACTACCCCCTAGGTGATGTAATTGTTATGTGCTACTAGTTGTGGGTGCTACGTACGCACGAGGTGACGAGAGTCTATTCGTAGCTAATGTATGTTTATGCCCGAGTAGAGTTAGGACTTTATTACGTAATATTTGAATTTTGGACTCATTTTGCTAGCTTAATTAAATGAAATTAGAATTGAAATTGATTTAAAAACATATATACATTAGGCCGAGCTTTATCACCTTGAGTTGTTGCCTAGATATTTGATAAACGTAAAGGGGTATATCCACTATTATGCACCTGTATCTGTGTTGTAAGCACGTTCCTCATGATTCGATAAGTTTCTTCCTTTCTTGTGGAGCGGGCCGAACGCCTCGGCGGATGCATCTATGGTTCGTGCCGCTCGACCCTCGGCAGTGTACATATAATTCTGGATCGGACCGTACGACCTTGGCATAATCGTGTGTTACATCGCTAGCAGTCCGAATATTCACAAGATTATCTTTCCACTGATGCCTGGCATTTCATATGGTATTCCTTATTCATTCGATATTCGCACTTGATATTTTTAGAACTATTGAGATAGAATACGAGATTGAGAAATTTATATCGTTAAAAGAAATTTTGAAAGTTTATGTTGGTTACTGCTTTATCCCACAATTACTGTTGTGCTTCATATTCGTTTAGGATTTAACATACTGCTTTATTAGACCTCTAGTAATTGTCGATGTCAGTCCATCGTCACTACTTCTCCGGGGTTAGGCTAGATACTTAATTGGTACGCGTTGATTTATGTACTCATGCTATACTTCTGCAAATATGTAGGATCTAACAGGTTCATTTGGTGGACATCTATACTCCTTAGTAAATGCTCATGTACTTGTGGCACCGGATTTTGGGGATATTCTAATTGATGCTTACGGGTTTGCATATTATTATCGCCTTTTATTTTATGCAATACTAATTATGTATATACCTGTGAATTTTAAAGGTGAAAATTTTCTTACTTAATAAAAGTTTATGATTTCGAAAGTAGTAAATGAACAATTTACATGATAGTTCACCGTTGGTTTGCCTAACGTCGACATTAAGCGCCATCATGGCCTATAGTGGATTTTGGGTCATGACAGCTTGGTATCAGAGCTCTAAATTTACTTAGGTCTCAAGTCTAGTTGAGTCTTGCAGATCGGTACGGAAACGTTTGTGCTTATCTTCGAGAGGCTACAAGGCTGTTAGGAGCACCTCCCTTCTTGATTCTTCATCGTGCGATTGGATTCTGTTGAAGCTTATGCCTTCATGTACTTCCTACTCAATCTTATGTGACGTGGAGCGCTTGTTATCAATTGGGCATCGAGGAGTTATAACAGTACTGCTGATGTAGTGTAGGATGTTTCTCCCTACGCATTTGATTGGGTTATTGTGGTCGCCTCGTCGAGGGATGTTCTGTCATTTCAGCGCAATGTTAGTGTTGCATACGGTTTCGCGGCTATGCACGGTGCATTATGATGATCATGAGTGGTTATCGCGCAGTGTTGGTGTAAATGGTAAGGTGATTATTTATGTGCCGTGACAATAAATGACTCGAAATGAAGACTACTCAGTTCATGTTTTAGAGGTTCGACATTTAATTCCAGTGGAGAAGAGGCAATTGGACTATGGATGTTCAGGCCTCGGTTGACGGATTAGCGAGATCGAATATTTTCGAACTTGGTGGAAATTCTCATTTGTGATGTGGTGTCGTCGTCCTTGTTTGAACACATTAAGGCTCGTCGGTGTTATGATCTTCTTTGATTTGCCTTCGGGACAGGGTGTTGTGAAATGGTGCCTGAGAAGCAGTTGTCAGAGATGGCGGTGTGTAGCAGTTTCAGAATCGAATCAGTGTTTCTGATATTGATGGCTCGAGAAAGATGATCCTTGAGGAGGCTTGGAGTTAGTAGCAATTTATTAGTTCAGGTGCTACAGAGATGGATTTTGATTTGAGGCAGTATTTGGGCAGTGAAGGATGAGGAAGGACATGGTGAGAGGTGTCTCGCGGTGGTTGAGTTGCAAGCAGGCCAAGTATGAACAACAAAGGCCGAGAAGTTTGCTTAAGGAGATGGGTTTATCGAAGTGGGAGTGGCAGAGTAGCATATGGATTCGTGGTAGGATAGCCACATACTTGGAGGAAGTTTAGAGCAATTTGGGGATCATGGTGGTCAATGACTAAGTCTATAAATTTCATTTGGGGCGGTGGCTACTGCACTGAGGAAGATCGAATATGAGAGAGAGGAGTTTTCTTGAAAGGAAGAGGGGTGTGAAATGCTTGATTACCGTTTTTGGGTGCAACCTGACTTCGAGCTTGGAACGTATGGCTGGACTTTAGTGGATTCTAATGGGGAATGAACAGACTTTTATAGTTGGTGGACGAGCATGGGTTCAGGAGGGTTTGCTGATTTCGTGGTAGTTGTAACCACGACAATGTCGTTGGAAGATGTCGAAATGGAATTCCACAGGTGGGCTATCTCCAGTGAGCAGGTTAGCTGTTGTGTGATTCTTGATGAAGTTCTACGAAGAGTTCTACTTTCTACACAGCGGGAGGAATGTACTGGGATATGAGCTTGGATCGCTTGAAGAAGATGGTGTGACTGTCAGGAGGTCGAATGTACGATTGTGGTTGATATTTCAGAATATTTTATGAAAAGTTTAACATGAGATTGCGAGAATTTGGCGGGTTAACGGTGCGAGATCATGGTAATTGAGAAGGAGGAATCATTGTGGGTTCTAGATTTATGTGATTGTAGCTTAAAGTTAAGCGGGGGAGCCCACCGTCCACCATTGGATTGCGTGGTTGTCTGCTTGTGCAGTTTCTGGTTATCAGTGCATTGGTGGTTTATGACTAAGGGAAAAAACATCAGGGGTTATTCGAGCAAAGAACTTGATGAATATGTGTTATATTTTGACTTATCGATTCATGTGCAAGTTTTGGGAAAACTTAGAGTTTATGCTTCTTGTGGATATGATGTATACGGAAAAGAATTTATCTGGTTGCTTCTTTGGGAGTTTTCATGTGCTAACAGAGCGTTGGAATTTGATTATATTCTGGACCAGGTCATAGTGGATGACTCTCAATAGTGGTTATAATGGATTCAAGAATGTAAGCACGGTGTTTAAGGATTTTGGGTTCGTTGCGTGGCTGAAGTGCCGCAGAGTGTGAAGAATACTTGGGGAATTTTCTATGTTATCATCGGGTCTGCGGGGTAGTATTGGAGGAATGGGAGAAATAGCTTTGGATTTACGGGAGGTCTTGCGGAATGGGTGTACCAGTTGGTGATACTATTATGCGCTTGAGGGTATGCGATGGTTCATGGGTATTGGGACGAAGTGGTCTCGTAATTCGAGTCACTCGGGATGAGTGTTGATTGAGTTCGCTATGTTTTTGAATGGAGATATTATTATTTCTAAGGCAAGTCAAGAGTAAATTGGAAGAACTTGGGTCGATTAGTAAAGGTTTGAATCAGCATGATTGTGGCAATGATTAGTTCCTTCGGCGCATTAAGTTATACAGGTGGTTTTTGGTTGAACGTGTGGGCTTGACAACCACCATAATTTGATCGATTGGAGGTATCTGATTCTAATGGCCTTGTTATGTGTTAATGGATCCTGGAATAATTATGGCGGCTTAGACCGCGGCTTGAGTTCTGTGTCTTTCACGGTAACGAGAAGTTGGTTGTGTGTTGCGATTCATCTTTTGAAATGAGTTAAGTAAAAGATTTCTAGCCAATGAAGTGTTTATTCTACTAGTACTTCAGGTTACGAAGAATTCTTGTACTCTCGCGTAGCAGCATGATAGGTATAGTGAGCGGCATGGGAATTGGAAGTTGAGGATCAAGGTTGCGGCTCGGTGTTGATAATGATGTCACGAGCTCGGATGAGCAGGGGAGAATTCAGATGTCTAGAGCAAGCTGGCATTTTCTTTAGTGTCACCTGAGAACGGTGTCCTGGGTAAGGGGCATTGTGTATTGATTTGCGGATTCTGACTTGCTTTACAGAATTAGTACGGTTGGTGGTATGGAGGTGTAGACTTTGCTACCTGGTGCTGAAGGTCATGGGAGTGTATTCCACGAGGATATTTGTATAAGTGTGACATGTTAGTCATTTGATTGTTAAATATTGAAACCAAGTATGGAGATTTTGGTACTCTCGCTAATGTGAGTGTTTATGCTTGAAAGACGCTCTATTCATTTGGTTGTGGACTGCTGGAGTTTGGTCCGGATTGGACGGCTGCTCGTGTGTGTCATGAATAGTTCCATTGTGGATCTTTGAGAGGTTGTTGGCCCAATATTGTATGATCAGAATCGGCTTGAGGTCCGTTGGTGGGTCTAATGTGAATGTATGCTCTACATCAGGTCGGATGTGTCATTCGGCATAGATTGCTTACGGAGGAGTCTTTGGGCGTTGGATGTTATCCTCGTTGTTAACTATTCCATGTAATGCTCTATTTTGCCATGTGGGTTATGAGACGACTTGATTATTCGCACATGTGTTGTAATCCCGTGTAGCTTGTGGTTATATAAGCAAGATGGATCTCGGATGCAAGTCATTTATTGTTCCTTAGTGGTACTTGGGTTTTGTAGTGTATGGCGCTATCCGTCTCCCCAGGGATTGTATGATGCACTTGGCGTGCTTGTTGTCGATATTCGGGCATTTCGTAAGTATAGGCATTTCGGCTTGATGAGGATTTCCTTATTGATTGTTATGTGTAGATCGGGTGGCACGCCACCACTGATATGTTGGTTGGGTCAGGTGGCACGCCGCCACGGGTATATTTTTTGGATGGGGTGGCACGCCGCCACGGGTATATTGTTTGGATCAGGTGGCACGCCGCCACAGGTATGTTGTGTGGATCGGGTTGCGCTCTGCAACGATGTAATGTTTGGACCGGGTTGCACGCCGCAACAGTGTCATATTTGGATCGGGTTGCACCCCGCAACAGTGAGATGTTAAGTACAGTTCCTTATACTTATTTTGTGTACCTTGTTTCCCATCTCTAAGATAGAGCCATAACATCGGTTTAGCCGTCTTATTCGTTACGCGGGCTAGGTAATTCCCTGTCAGAGTCCGTTCTTCCTTATGAGTTATATTCGAGTTGTAGCTTGTTGGTGCTTTGATGGTGCTGCATAATATTTTAGACGGTGTTTGAGGTGGCTTATTGCCGGAGCAGCTTGTACTGGGTGAGACGAGGTTATTAGACCTGAGATTAGTACGATCGGATTTAAGTAGGGTATATTAAAGAGAAAATATTGTTATTCAGTTCAGAATGAGGTAATGGTTCTTGTCAGGTGAGGAGACCCCATGATATATTGTTTTGGCAGGTGGTTATGAGTTTCTACACATCTCTTTCATCGTGGCAGTATTGCGAGAGTCAAACAGGGATTACATGTGTTATGAGGCGTATTTTGGGCATTGAATTCATGAAATTTCAGCTATCATGGTCGGAGGATGTTATTATGGGCAAACAACTTATGTGGTGCATGGTGTGATTTTATCATAGGTGCATGATCATGTTCTGGTACAGTGTGTAATGATTGATGCGGTGTTTGTAAGTTAGGGGGCCTCGTGGAGAATTTCGGATGTTGGAACTTGGTTCTAAGGCTTGTTGGTTAAGAATAAGGAAGGACTTTCAGTCTGGCTCGAGCTAATGGGCTCACGTGGGTGTTGGTGGCATGGATAGGTGCACGAGGTGTTGAACAGTAATTTTGGACAACTCGGGAACAGTTCTTGGCACGTTCGAGGACGAACATATGTTTAAGTGGGGGAGAATGTAACGACCCGACCAGTCATTTTGAGCTCTAGAGCGTCGTTCGGCGGTTTGAGGCCGTGAGTAGCTTAACTTCATGTTTTATGATTTGTACGCGTTGTCGGAATATAATTTCGGGAAGTTCGAAGTTGATTCGAATAGGAAACTCTCAATTCGAAGCTTTAAGTTGAAAGAGTTGACCTAGGCTTGATTTTTGGAAAAATGACCTCGGAATCGGGATTTGAAGGTTCCAATAGGTTCATATGATGTTTTCGGACTTGGGCATGTGTTTGGGTTGAGTATCGGGTAGTCCGGGAGCATTTCGGCGCTTATTATGGAAAGTTGGCATTATGAATGTTTTAGAATTTTATAAGTTTGGTTTGAAGTGTATTTTGATATTATCGATGTCCGTTTGACCGAGCCTTGGAATATGTTTGTATTGTGATTTAGGACTTGTGCGCAAAGTTTGGCGTCATTCCAGAATGTTTAAGTGTAATTCGGACGCGTTCCTCGAAGTTTGAATATTTGAAAGTATAAAGAAGGTTCGATTGCGGATTGGTAGTTTTGATGATGTTTGGTGTGATTTGAGGCCTTGAGCGGGTTCGTGTTATATTTTGGGACTGGTTGGTGTGATTGGATGGGATCTCAGGTGCGTCGGGTGTGATTCGGAGTGGTTTCGGACAATGTTTTTCCTTATTTTGCAACTCCTGGTGTTTGGTTTTGTTCTTCACGAACGCGAAGAGAATTTTGGGCTGCTGAATTTTTGCTCATCGTGAATGCGACACAGAGCTTGCAAACGTGGAAAAGGGCTGTGGCAACCTACGCGAACGCGGCATGGAGGTAGCGAACGCGAAGAAGGCTGGGTGGCTACGAGGCAGAAGGCCTTCGCGAACACGAGGGGTGAAGCGCGAACGCGAAGGGCCGGAACAGTTGGGCATCGCGAACGCGAACGAGTGGTCGCGAACGCAATGAAGGCGGTCTTAGGCAGAATTATTTTAAAAGCGAGATGTTTGTCCATTTCTCTCATTCCTCTCTTGCTTGGGCGATTTTGGGGAGATTTGGAGGAGCCATTTTCATTATCAATCTTGAGGTAAGAGATTTCTATACATTGTGAGTTAAATACATGGTTTATATACGGATTTAAGCATGGAAATTAGTAAAAATTGTGGGATTTTGGTAGAAAACCTAAAAATCATATTTTTGGATTTTAACCACGTAATTGGACATAGAATTTGGAATAATTCATATATTCGAGTTCGTGGCGTCATGGGTAAAGTTTATCTTCAAAAATTCCTGGGATCCGGGCACGTGGGCCGAGAATTGACTTGGTTGATTTTTCGAGCGATGTCGGGATGTTATAAATTGATTAATTATGAGTATTATAGTGTATTTTTTATTGGTTTGCACATTGTATGACTAGTTTCGAGTCGAGGGGCTTTGATTGAAGAGTTAGAGAGGTATGAGAGCCGGTTATGGAACTTCGGAGCGATGTAGGTCTCATGTCAAACCTTGTGGGGGGGGGGGGGGGG
>MCJB01048761.1:12161-29286 GCA_002018475.1 Nicotiana obtusifolia
GGGGGGGGGGGGGGAGGACTACCCCTAGGTGATGTAATTGTTATGTGCTACTAGTTGTGGGTTCTACGTCCACACGAGGTGACGAGAATCCGTACGTAGCTAAAGCATGTTTATTGCCAGGTAGACGTAGGACTTTATCATGTAATATTTGAATTGTTTGGACTCAGTTTGCTAGCTTAATTAATAGAAATTACAATTGAAATTGAATAAAAAATATATATACATTAGGCCGAGCTTTATCACCTTGAGTGGTTGCCAAGATATTTGATAAACGTAAAGGGGTATATTCACTATTATGCACCTGTATCTGTGTTGTAAGCATGTGCCTCGTGATTCCATAAGTTTCTTCCTTTCTTGTGGAGCGGGCCGAACGCCTCGGCAGCATCATCTATAGTTCGTGCCGCTCGACCCTCGGCAGTGTACACATTATTCTGGATCGGGCCGTACGACCTCGGCATAATCGTGTGTTACATCGCTAGCAGTCCGAATATTCACGAGATTATCATTCCACTAATGCCTGGCATTTAATATGGTATTCCTTATTCATTCGATATTGGCACTTGATATTTTGTGAGCTATTGAGAAAGAATACGAGATTGAGAAATTTATATCATTAAAAGAAAATTTGAAAGATTATGTTGGTTACCGTTATATCCCACAATTACTATTGTGCTTCATTTCTGTTTAGGATTTAGCATACTGCTTTATTGGATCTCTAGTAAGTATCGATGTCAACCCCTCATCACTACTTCTCCAGGGTTTGGCTAGATACTTACTGGGTACGCATTCATTTACGTACTCATGCTACACTTCTGCACTAAATGTGCAGGATCTAACAGGTTCATTTGGTTGACATCTAGGCGCGTTGGTGCAGCTGCTGAGGAGACTTTATGGCGAGCTGCATTTCAGGCTACATATCGCAGCCCACAGAGTCTACGTCGTACTATTTACTTTATCATGTATTATTTATATTTCAAACAGATGTTGTATTATTATTGTACTCTTTAGTAAATGCTCATGTACTTGTGGTGCCGGATTTTAGAGATATTCTAGTTGATGCTTATGGGTTTGCAAATTATTATCACCTTTTATTTTATGCAAAACTAATTATGTATGTACCCGTGAATTTCAAAGGTGTAAATTGTCCTTAATAAAATTTTATGATTTCGAAAGTAATAAAATGAACAATTTACGTGGTAGTTCACTGTTGGCTTGCCTAACGGCGATGTCGGGCGCCATCACGGTCTATAGTGGGTTTTGGGTCGTGACAATAAAACCAAAATTTACTTAAGATATAGATAACAGTTTATAGAGAGGATATAAATATCTATATCTGTGTTATATTAAAAAGAGGTTAGTCAAGCTTAATACTAAGCTAAGTAGCGTGCTGGAAAAAAAAAAAGTCACTTGGTACTTTTAGGACAAAATCTAAAAATATTTAAACAAAATCTAATAAGAATTAGGTCAAATCAAATTTGATCAAATTTAATCTAAAGGTATAACTCAATTAAAATTGATTCTTATTTTCATTGTAAATAGATGCCAAAACTTTAATAAATAAATGTATCATGTAGGTAATTTCACTAACAAAAACTAAAAGCCGAATTTGTATCTTGAAACTAAAGAGAAAATAAAATAAATGCATGTAATATAAAAAATAATTATAAGAAAATTAAATAGATTTGAAACATTATAAAAGAACTTATGTATTAATTTTTTGACTAATTGAAAGTTATATTATAAAATAAAGTGTGATATTATTTTGAGTATAGATAAAATATTTATGTAAAAATGTCACGACCCAATTTTTCTATAGGCCGTGATGGCGCCCGACGTTGCCGCTAGGCAAGCCAATGGTAGACTAGCTATGTGACTCTTCTTTTAATATTTTTGAAATAGTTGATTTTTAATTATTAAATAAGTAAGAGATGAGAAAATTTAATAAAATAAAGTGTAACCAATTATAAGATCAGGTGTGGTGAAATAAATACTCAAAATTATCAAGTGTCTACTAGCAAAATTCGAAGACCTGGTGTCACAAGTGTATGAGCTACTAGTAGAATATACAAAGCACTAAGCTACTGCCTGAAATAAAGTAGACAAAAAGTAAATACAAAAGAAAGAATTCGGGGCTGCAGAACGAACACGGGAAGCAGCTCACCGCTAAGTCTTAGAGTATCAGGAATGCGCGCTGGGGTAACCACCAGATGCACCTGCTTCAGAACCTACACGGTTAGTGCAGAAGTGTAGCGTGAGTGCATAAACAACATCTACCGATTAAGTATCTAGTCTAACCTCGAATAAGTAGTGACGAGGGGTCGGCATCGACACTTACTATGGGCTAACAATAAAATGCAGGAATTATAAATAAGCATGGATTATGTAAATAATTAATACAACTCAGTAACAATCAGTGAATAATAATTCTTTCACTAATAACGAATTCAAGTCAATTCCTGTCATCTAAATAATTATAACCGCTCAAGCCATAAATTAATATCAAGCATAATTGGGCTCCGAGTAATATCACGCACGATTTATGCCGAGTTCGTACAGTCCGATCCAGAAATATAATGTGTGCACTGCCGAGGGTCGAACGGCACGAACCATAGATGCATCTATTAACCTGCCGAGGCGACCGGCCCGCTCCTATTAGAGTAGAGGAAATTTACCTCGCTCACAAAAATACTTGCGACACGAGTGAACATGGATTTATCAGAGTTATTATAAAATTCTTCAATTCTTCCCAAATATAAGAAATCCAAACTAGAGACTTTAAATCTTAAAACCCTTAATCTCAGCTCTATTCAAAACAATTAATATGTATCATCAACATAACAGTGCAAACAAAACATGACGTAAATCTAAGATTATCCGGACATCCCATAGAATATAGCTATGACCGGCTTTCATCACCTAGTACGTACGTAGCTCCCTACATAAGTAATTCATAACAAAATACACCTAAGGGGATGAATTCCCTATTACAAGGTTAGGCAAGAGACCCCGTTCCCAAGCTCACTTCCGATCCTCAAATTAGTTCTATATGCCTCAACTCGGTGCCAAACGACTCGAAACTAGTCAAATATTATATAATTTAGTCAATACATGTTCAAAAGTTCATAATTTAACTATTAGAGTAATTACCCAACCCAAATTGGAAGATTCCTAATTTGGCCCACGTGCTCGAATTCCGAAAATTTTCGAAGAAAATTGTTACTCATAACCTTACGATCTCAAATATATAATTTTCATCCCATTCCATAATCATTTTCGTGGTTAAATTTCGTTTTTATCAAAACTTAGGTTTTCATCTAAACCCATAATTTTTACAAATTTACATGTTAAAATCTACCCATAATCTATGTATTTAACTTACATTAGATGTATGGTGAAGCGCATTTGCGGCCCCTCCGCACCTGCGGGTAATCTATTGCAAAAGTGAAGCCGCTTCTGCGCGTGCTTCTCCGCTCTGCCAACCACTGGCCAGTTGCCCCAAAGCCGCTTCTGCTGTCAAAATCTCGCATCTGCGGGCTCGCAGGTGCGGGCACACCAGATCTGGTGCACCAGCAGCCCTTTTGTGTCCTAATTCAATTCGTGCATCGTCCGGATTGCACCCGAGGCCCCCGAGGCCTCGTCCAATCATACCAACAAGTCCGTAAATATAAGATGGACTTGTTCGAACCCTCAAAACGCGGAAAACAACACCAAAACTAAGAATCACGCCCCCAAACCAAATCGAATCAACTTATGAACTTAAAGTTTTTTCAACTTGCTACGAACGCGCCGAATCATATCTAAACTACTCGGAATGACACCAAATTTTGTGTGCAAGTCTTAAATCACCATATGAAACTATCCCGGGCTCAGAATCCCAAACGGACCTCGATAACACCAAAACCTACTCCAAACCAAATTTAAAGAACTTTTAAACCTTTAATGAGCCAACTTTCAATATTAAGCGCTGAAACGCTCCCGGGTCATCCAAAATTCGATCTGAACGTACGCCCAAGTCCAAAGTCATTATACGAACGTATTGGAATCGTCAAATCCCGGTTCCGAGATCATTTACTCAAAAACCAAAGTCAAACTTAGCTTTTTAAAATCCAAACTAAGGAACCAGGTGCTCTGATTTCAACCCGAACCCTTCCAAACCTGAATCAATCGTCCCTACAGGTCATAAACACAGTAAAAGCACATACGGGGAGTTTTATTTAGTGGAATGGGGATCCAGAAAGCAAAACGATCTGTTCGGTCGTTACAAAAAAGCAAATTAAAATTTCTTAGTAGTGAAGAAAATGTATAAAGAGGAAAATAGAGATAGTGTGAGGATACCTATATTTTAACATTTATTTAAAACTAAATAAATTTATATCTATATTATATTAAAAGGAGGGTTGTATGCATTGTGGTTAAGCCAAGTGGCAAGCTAAAAAGAAGCCACTTGGCAAATTTAGGACAACATTAATAATTACAAATTATAAATGGAAAATAATTAATCGAAGTAGTTGAATGAAATAGATCTTAGACATAATTTAAATAGATCTTAGACAAATCTAATTTATATATCTATATCTATATCTATACCTATCTATATATTGTTCCACTCATAGATTTTTGTCACGACCCTAACCCCGAACCCGGTCGTGATGGCGCCTCTCATGAAGACAAGGCCAGCCAATTTAACCAAAATCTCATTTTAAGCAGTTAATTAACATGAAAACAATATAAGCATGATTTAATAGCAATAATTCGCGAAAATATAGCTAACCGTAATAAAAACCATCACGACACAGCCCAAACCGGAGTGTCACAAGTCATGAGCAACTATGGATCCTGATACAAGTCTACTAAATACAATATCTGGCACAATTGTTTGAATAACATAGAAACAATAAGATAAGGGAGATACAGGGCTGCGGACGCCAATAGCTACCTCGTAGTCTCTGAATCACCGCCTGGACGGGAGGAGTCAGCACTCCGGATTGGAACCAACAACGCCTGAATCTGCACACATAGTGTAGGGAGTAATGTGAGTACTCCGACCCAGTGAGTAATAAATATAAATAATGACTGAAAGTAAGAAAGCACGTAAAGCACAAGGCATTCTATAATGAAGCAGTAAAACATCATTTGGAAACAGTAAATCAGTGAGAAATCAAGTAAAATATCCTTTCAACAGGTAAAACATGTAATTTTTCAGGTAAATAATATGAAGTAAAAAAAAAAGATAGAAGATCGCCCCTCGGGCTCAAATCTCAGAACAATACCAGCCCTTCGAGCTATCACATAGTACAATATTAGCCCCTCGGGCTATCCGCACTCACTGGGAGTGTACAGACTTCGGGAGGGGCCCCTTACGGCCCAAGCGCAATATCAAGCCACCTCGTGGCATCAAATCTAGGCCCTCAGCCTTATATCAGTCAAGCCACCTCGTGGCGTATATAAAGAATCTCTGGCCCTTGGCCGCACTCAGTTAGAAAATCATCACAAGCCCCGCGGGCATAGTAAAACAGTAGTTCTCAGTCCAAAAATATCATTAAAATATTATTTAAGTCTCAAAACTGAGTAAAAGTGACTGGGTTGTAATACAATGGAAAACAGCTTGACTGAGTTCAAGCAATAAGTCAAAATAGTGAGGAAACAGTGATAAAAATCCCTGAATGGTTCAAGTAATTGGCATGAAGCCCAAATATGGAAATCAGCCCAAATCATGATGATAACAAATAAGTTTCAGTCAAATACGCGGTAAAAATCATCAATCGGGACAGACCAAGTCACAATCCCTAGTAGTAAACGATCCCACGCTCATCATTGAGCGCGTGTCTTACCTCAATATAGCACTACGATGTACAATTCGGGGTTTCAAACCCTCAGAATATCATTTACAATCACTACTCACCTCGAACCGGCTAAATCCCTAGCCCGCGACACCTTTGCCCCTCGAATTGGCCTCCACGCGCGTCAAATCTATCCAAAATCAGAACGAATACGTCACAATATGCTGAGGGGACAAAGCCCAAGCGAAAACAATCAAAAAATACCAAAAATTCTGAAATTAGCAAAACCCGAGTCCCGAACCCACTTCTCGAAGCTCAGAAATTTACGGGTTCCTTATCTCCCAACGAGTTCATACATATCAAAAGTTCTCAAATCCGACCCCAAATGGTCCTCCAAATACCCAATTAGAATTCAAAATCCCAAGCCCTATTTCTTCCATTTTTAGCAAGACTTCAATGATTTTCTAGGTGGATTTCACAATATAAACGAGTTTTAGGTCCGAAATTCTTACCTCCAATCGATTCTCCTTGAATCCCTCGTTAATTTCCTTCAAGAACCTCCAAAAATGAGCAACTATGGGTGAAAATATACCCAAAATCGCAGACAAGAAGACTTAAAAACATTCTGCCCAGGCTTCATCGAGTTGTACCTTGCGCTGCGCATGTTGTACATCCTCTTACCATTTTCCCTTGCTATATACCTTCTGTTAAAATGCTCATAACTCCTTGTGAAAATATCCAAATGATCAACGGTTTGAAGATTTAGAAACTAGACTCGAAGATCTTTCATTCGATAGGTAATACACTATATAACTCTTTATATATTCCGAGATATGAGCTTTTAAAGTGCATCAGAAAATTCTGTCGAAATTGCTCCACCAGCCAACTTCGATCAATCATAACTTTCTCATAGAATATCCAAATCATGAATGGTTGAACTCTTTGGAAACTAGAAGACAAGGGCTACAACTTTTATATTTTACAATTGTTCTGATTCCTTATATATTACAAGATATGAGCTTCCAAACAGGACTACTCGCACCAGAAATTTTCTGGTGCACGGCTGAAGCTAAAAAAAAATCTGTAATTTTTCCAAAGATGAAATAGTCCGTTTAACCACCCAAAACTCACCCGAGGCCACTGGGACCTCAACCAAATATGCCAACATATCCCATAACATCATTCAAACTTGTTCCAACCTTCAGAACGCTCTAAACAACATCACAACATCAAATTCGCGTCGGATTCAAGCCTAAGAATTTCAAAATCTTCTAAATTACTCTTTTGATCAAAAACCCAACCAACCACGTCCGAATGACATGAAATTTTGCACACACATCCCAAATGACATAACAAAGCTACAGAAACTCTCGGAAACCATTCCGACCCTCGGATCAAAATTTCGCCTAATAACCGGAAATCACCAAAATACTAACTCCACCAATTCAACCCTAGTTCTACACCGGACCTCCAAAACTAATTCCGATCACACTCCTAAGTCATAAATCACCTCCCAAAGCTAACCGAAATATCAGAACTCACATCCGAGCCCTCTAACTCATAAGTCAACATCCGGTTGACTTTTCCAACTTAAACCTTCTTAAAAGATACTAAGTGTCTCATTTCTTACCAAATCAACTCCGAATGCAAGCTACTCAACTCGATCACGTAAAACACGGATAAGGAAGCATAATAAAGCAGAAATAGGGGAAACGGAGCGATAACTCATGAGACGACTGGCCGGGTCGTCACATCCTCCCCAATTTAAACAAACGTTCGTCCTCGAACGAGTCAAGAAACTTACCTGAAGCCTCAAATAGGTGAGGATATCTGCTCCGCATCTCCCACTCGGTCTCCCAGGTAGCCTCCTCCACGGGCCGACCTCTACACTGCACTATCACTGAAGCTATATCCTTTGACCTCAACTTCCGAACCTGACGACCCAAAATAGCCACTGGCTCCACATCATAGGTCAAATCATCATCCAACTGAACCGTGCTGAAGTCCAAAACATGAGACGGATCTCTAATATACTTCCGGAGCATAGAAACATGAAATACCGGGTGCACACTCGACAAGCTGGGTGGCAAAGCAAGCTCATAAGCCACCTCCCCAATCCTCTGAAGCACCTAAAACACACCAATGAACCGAGGACCCAATTTCTGTTTCTTCCCGAATCTCATAACACCCTTCATGGGCAAAACCTTCAGCAAGACCTTCTCACCAACCATGTGGGACACATCTCAAACCTTCCTATCAGCATAACTCTTTTGCCTCGACTGCGCTATACGAAGCCTCTCCTGAATCACTTTCACCTTCTCTAGAGCATCCTGAACCAAATCAGTCCCCAATAGCGTAGCCTCACCGGGCTCGAACCAACCAACTGGAGATCTACACCGCCTCCCATACAAAGCCTCATATGAAGCCATCTGAATACTCGTCTGGTAGTTGTTGTTGTTAGCAAACTCTGCAAGCAGTAGAAACTCATCCCATGAACCTCCGAAATCAATAACACATGCACGCAACATGTCCTCCAATATCTGAATAGTACGCTCGGACTGCCCGTCCGTCTGAGGATGAAAAGGTGCGCTCAACTCCACCTGAGTACCCAACTCTTTTTGCACGGCTCTCCAAAACTGCAAAGTAAACTGAGTACCTCTATCTGAAATGATAGAAACTGGGACACCATGCAGCCAAACAATCTCCCGGATATAAATCCCCGCCAACCGCTCTAAAAAATAGGTAGTACACACAGGAATGAAGTGCGCGGACTTGGTCATCCAATCCACAATCACCCAAATAGCATCGAACTTCTTCAAAGTCCGTGGAAGTCCAACAACAAAGTCCATAGTGATCCACTCCCACTTCCACTCGGGAATAACCATTTGCTGAAGCAAGCCACCTGGTCTCTGATACTTATATTTTACCTGCTGACAGTTGAGACACCGAGCTACAAATCCCACAATATCTTTCTTCATTCTTCTCCACCAATGGTGCTGTCTCAAGTCCTGATACATCTTCGCGGCACCCGGATGAATGGAATACTGCGAGCTATGGGCCTCCTCCAGAATCAACTCCCGAAGCCCATCCACATTGGGCACACAAATCCGGCCCTGCATCCTCAACACTCCATCATCGCCGATGGTCACATCTCTGGCATCATCATGCTGAACTCTGTCCCTAAGGACAAGCAAATGCGGATCGTCATACTGGCGCCCTCTGATGCGATCATATAAGGAAGACCGAGAAACCACACAAGCCAACTCTCGGAATTCCATTCCGACCCTCGGATTAAAATCTCGCCTAACAACCGGAAATCGCCAAAATACTAACTCCACCAATTCAAGCCTAATTCTACACCGGACCTCCAAAACTAATTCCGATCTAACTCCTAAGTCATAAATCACCTCCCGAAGCTAACCGAACCATCAGAACTCACATCCGAGCCCTCTAACTCATAAGTCAACATCCGGTTGACTTTTTCAACTTAAACCTTCTTAAAAGAGACTAAGTGTCTCATTTCTTATCAAATCCACTCCGAACGCAAACTACTCAACTCGATCATATAAAACACGGATAAGGAAGCATAATGAAGCAGAAATGGGAGAAATAGAGCGGTAACTCATGAGACGACTGGCCGGGTCGTCAAAATTTTCTTCTATATTAGCTAGAAATATCTATATTATATTAAAAGTAGGGTAGTATGCATCTTTCTATATTATATTAAAATGAGGGTAGTACTCATTGTGGTTAAGCCAAGTGGCAAGCTAAAAATAAGTCACTTGGAAAATTTAGGACAACATTAATAATTAAAAATTATAAATAAAATATAATTAATGAAAGTAGTTGAATGAAATAGATGTTAGACATAATTTATATAGATCTTAGACAAATCTAATTTAAATATCTATATCTATATCTATACCTATCTATATATTGTTCCACTCATAGATTTTCTTCTATATTAGCTAGTAATATCTATATTATATTAAAAGTAGGGTAGTATGCATTATGGTCAAGCCAAGTGAAAAGCTAAAAAGAAGCCACTTGGGAAAATTAGGACAACATTAATAATTAGGAATTATAAATGGAATATAATTATCTATATTATATTAAAAGAAGGGTAGTATGCATTGTGGTTAAGCTAAGTGAAAAGCTAAAAAGAAATCACTTGGCAAATGTAGGACAACATTAATAGTTAGGAATTATAAATGGAACATAATTAATGGAAGTAGTTGAATGAAATAGATGTTAGACATAATTTAAATAGATCTTCGACAAATCTAATCTATATATTTATATTTTTATCCATATCTATATCTATAGCTATATCTATCTATATATTGATTCAGTCATAAATTTTCTTCTATATTAGCTAGATATATGGAGGTAAAGAATTAAGTAAAAAAACTATAATACAAATATAAAAAATGTAGAAAGACGTTAATTGAGATAACCTATGACTACTTATATTTTGGAGTAAGTTAAAATATAAAATAAAACTAAAATTACTTAAGATAAAGATAAAAATTTATAGAGAGGACACACACACATACACACACACACACACACACACACACACACACACATATATATATATATATATATATATATATATTTATATAAAGAGGGTAGTCAAGCTTAATACTAAGCTAAGTGGCGTACTGACAAAAGAAAAAGTCACTTGGTACTTTTAGGACAAAATCTAAAAATATTTAGACAAAATCTAATAAGAATTGGGTCAAATCAAATTTGATCAAATTTAATCTAAAAGTATAAATCAATTAATACTGACTCCTATTTTTATTATAAATAAATTCCAAAACTTTACTAAATAAATATATCATGTAAGTAATTTCCCTAATAAAAATTAAAAGCCAAATTTGTAACTTGAAACTAAAAGAGAAAATAAAATAAATACATGTAATACAAAAAATAATTATAAGAAAATTTAATGGATTTTAAACATTATGAAAGAGCTTATGTATTATTTTTAGAATAATTCAAAGTTATATTTTAAAATAAAATGTGATATTAATTTGAGTATATGTAAAATACTTATGTAAAAAGCTAATTAAAATTTCTTAGTAGGAAAGAGAATGTATAAAGAGGAAATAGAGATAGTGCGAAGATACTTATATTTTATATTTATTTAAAAATATATAAAATAATTATTAAATAATACTCAAAATAATTATTAATAGATTTAGATGATGAAAGAGATTCTGAGTAAGAGGATAATAGTGTAAAAATACATTAAATTTCAAGAATAAAAAATTTATACATTTATTGTTGATTATTAAAAGGACATTAAGTCATTTTATAAGCTAATAAAAGATCGCATTACAGTGTAACAATATTAAGTAATAAATAATGCAAAAAGAAAAAAGAAAAGAATTCTTTCTAAAAATGTTGAAGAGTAAGACTTATTTGAATTTGAGATGAAAAATAAAGTGACAGTAAGAATGTTGTTAAAATAATATAATTTAATGTGCTCAAACAAGACATATCACAACGTTACATGTTTAGTATTTTTTAATATTGAAATATAATACAAGTGTCAAAATCAAGGAGTTTGGTTATTATGAATATAGAAAAAAAAATAGGTTATCCATTATGAGATTTGAAAAATGGTTTCATGTCCTGCTTCTTAATTAAAATCAAAAAATTATTTATAATTTATATATAGAAGGTTTAATTTTAAGGTTATTTGCACCTTATCCAAATAACCCGAATCATAATTTGCCATGATTTATGTACGTGCATCGTACAGGTACTAATACTAGTTAAGAGTAATTCTCTATCTTATATTACGCTAGTATTATTTATAGTGTCAAACTGTCAATTAACTATTTTTAACAACTTTTTTCAATTGAAAACAAAAGATCGAGAAAGGACTTGTTTAGAATCACTCTTTTAGCCCATTTACCCCAATCTTTGACAGGTCAAACTTTGATAGTCTTAAGTGAATCTAACAATCAAACTCGTAAATTTTGACTTCATAATATATTACAATCAAGCCAATTAGCAAAATTCTGTGGGCAATGTTTGCTGAATATAATGGTCAATATATGCGACTCTTGATTACAGAATTATATGTATCCACGCCACATTCAAGAATTAAAGATTGCATAAGAAACAGCAAGATTGGATCAATATGTATATCTCGAAGCCCAAACGGGATAAAGGAAGAACAAAATACAAAATTGGCCGGTCGGCTTAAACTACTTACATATATATAAAATATATGAAATTGTATATTTATTAGCCAAAAAATATATAAATTATACATATTATATGCATATAATACTAAAGTATATAGAAAATTATGCATCTAGTCAAGTATTATTTTTTGTAACGATTAAAAATATAGATTTCTCGTAAAGAAATCGTGTTCCACTTCCAACTTCCAAAACAATGACCAGCAACAAAAAGAAAACACTTCCAAGACAATGAATTTAAGAAAATGAAAAACAAACCTTAAAGTGTTAAAACAATATTAAAGTCAAATTAAGTTTTCGAGGAACTAGGTTCCAAACAAGTTGCATGCCAAATTTTAAAAAATACATCAATCTTTTGAGAGATTGTGTCTCGTACGGTCGTCAACAAGGCAAGTGTCACTATGAAAGTGGGCGTTTCAATTCCTTGGCCTTGTCCCTGAGTATAAATTTCTGAATTTTCCCTGAAGAATTGAGTGGTAAATCACCAAAGATTACTGCCTTTGGAACCATGTAATCCTGTAGCCAATCTTCACAAAACTTTATAATTTCCTCATCAGTAACAAAACACCCTTCTTTCAACTTCACAAAAGCACAAGGGGTCTCTCCTACAACATCATCAGGTAGTGCTACAACTGCTGCCTCCAAAACCATAGGATGCCTAATCAAAACAGCTTCAATTTCAAGAGTGCTTATAATTTTTCCCCCAGATTTGATTATGTCAACGACGCGATCCTTCAGTTTTATATACCCATCTGGGAATTTAATTCCGAGATCTTTAGTCCTATACCACCCTCCCTCAAATGCTTCTTCAGTTTTTGAAGTATCTTTCAAGTACCCTAACATCATAACATTGCCTCTAAACATGATTTCCCCTGTAGTTTTCCCATCTGCTGGCACACTTTTCATACTCTCTGGATCTTTTACATCAACTTCTTCCATCATAATGCTGTGAATCCCTTCACGAATTTTCACGTTCACATCTTCATTCAACTTGGAAAATTCATCTTGATATGTCCTAGACATTGATATCATTGGACCAAGTGCTTCACTCATACCATATGCATGGTTAATAATAAATCCTAATTCTTCCAGTTTGGTCAGAATTTCTAGTGGTGGCAATACCCCTGCTACTGTTACATTCACCTGGTGAGGTAACAAGGGCTGATTTGTGCCTATGGCATCTGAAATTTTTGTAAGAATCATTGGTGCTCCACAAAAATGTGTCACATTGTGAAGGTAAATAGCATCCAAAATTTCTTTCCCATTGATTTCGCCAAGGCAAATATTAGTGCCACCCAAAGCAGCTACTGTCCAGGGGAGGCACCATCCGTTGCATCGGAACATGTCCACTGTCCAGAGAAAAACAGGCATTTTTCCCATGCCATATCTGAAAATATCAGCAATTGCATTCAAATATGTAGCTCTGTGACTATACACTACTCCTTTAGGCTTCCCTGTTGATCCAGAAGTGAAATTTACCGAAATCGGATCAAATTCGTTTTTCGGGTACACAATCTTGAAATTAGGCTGCCCAATTTCAAGTAGTGTTTGGTAATCCAGAATCCTCGTTGGTGGTGATGATACTGGTAGTTCTTTTAAATTGCTACTTTTAAGGATTAACACCAGAAAATGTGGCTTGTCTTTTTCTTGAAGAATGTTGAGTGCTTGAAGCACAATCTCAATGAAGTCAGAGTACACAAAAATTACTTTGGCCTCTAATTGTTGAAGTAGTAGTGCCAAAGTGGCAGCATCCAGCCTTGGGTTAAGTGCAGAAAGGACTGCCCCAGCCATTGGTACAGAAAAATGCAGGTCGTAGAGTGCTGGTACATTAGGTGCCACTGCTGTCACCTGTTTATATTGGATTAAACTTATAAAAATTGAGCTTATTATTACTTTAGTTTGACAGAAACTAAAAAGTAAAATAAAAATTATAATGACAGGAAAAACATGAAAAACGAAGAACAGAATTCATTCCCCAGCGCTTGCTTAGACATCAACTACTTCCAAAGTATGTTTTAATTTTAGGTACAACATTTCTTTTTTCAAATTGTCGTATGAAGTTAATCAAGAAACTATCACTCGCTAATTATCAGCTTCCAAACGTTGAGAACAAGAATGAAAAGAAACAAAGAAGATGTTAAATTTCTTCTTTACCAAAAGCTGAAGGGGCGCTGTATAAATTTTTAGCAGAATTTGAATCAAAGACCTAGCTAGTATCATATACTATGTATTCACTTGCTCATGCATGTTACTCCCAACTATGCGGCCATTGACTTCTTCCAGTATTGAATTTATACTGGATTCATGCATCTAGATATTTTAATACTATGTTGCACATACTCTTCAAAATAATTGTCGCACTCGTATTGGATTCTCCAAAAATACATTACTTTTAAAGGATCCGACACGCATCGATTGACATTTTTGGAGAGCTCAAGCAACATTGTTTTAGTATACTCATAGGCCATATTAATTGCACCTAGTCATCAATTTTCCTAAGGCAGAATAGCCTGATACATTCTGTACTTACATCGTTTTGACATCTCGATTCTTGTGTTTCACATATTTTTTTTATCCAAACATCTTAACTTATTAAAACATATCTTTTAAATACCTCTGACCGTTTGACGGAACTTACATGGCATTTATAAAGTTAGCTGGACAAAGAAGGTAGGATACACACATTGAGAGCGTGGATGATGATTTTGATTAAGAAAAAACTAAAAACCCAAAAAGTAAATAAAAAATTTAAAAAAATGACAAAACAAGGACCCTTTCAACCCCGTCACCTCCTCTCTCCTTCTTCCACCCGCCATTGCCGCTACCCTTCTCCATTACCTCTGCCACCACTGCCTCGTCCTTCTCTTCCACCACCACCAGAATCTCATCCCTCTATAAATCATTGTCAAATGAGATGATGAATTTTTGTTTGGGGGATTGGGTTAAGCAAAGTTAAACACATCAAAATTCATTTGAAGTTAAACCTTGAATCTGAAAAGTTGAATTTCGTTGGAGTGTATGAGTTCGAGATCTGGAGTACTATTGAGCTAAAATTGTGATTATATTCTTATTTGGGTCGTTGGACTGAAGTTGTTAAACACCTGTAATTTTCAGTGGTCCTGATGAAATTAGCAGGAAATCTCAAGATAGTAATGATTTAACTTCCAACTTAAAAATCATTACTACTTGAGAATCCTTCTCTGACAAAGAATTCAAAAGATGAGAGATTTTTTTAGATTGATTAAGACTAGGAGTTGAGAAATTGGAAAAGAACGAATTCTAACAATATGAAAGATAAAGAGAGAGTGAGAGAAATGAAAAGTGCAAAAAAGAAAAAGGAGACTACTGCCGGCAAAATTGTCGGAGATGGTGAAATTTAGAAGAAGATGAATTGGGGTAATTTTTTGCATTGATGTGTGAGATTTCATAAAAAAAATTGAAATAAGCTAATAGCAAGGGACCCACATTTTCATTTGTTAAAATCAAAATCAAAATAAATTTTCAAATTTAAATCACTGCTTTGGAGAAAATGGGATATTTGGAATTTTAATAAGATATTAATGATGATGTGATATTAAATTATATGACAGTCGATTTAACATGTCCTACAAGTAAGTAACACGAGTGTTAGAGGTATTTAAAATTTAGTTTTTGATAAAGTTTAAATGTCTAATTAAAACTTTGCGAGGTACAGGAATCAGAATATTAAAATCAAACAAGTAAAAGTGTCTTTCAAGCTATTCTATTTTGTGTTTTTCTAATGTGGATCTTTATCAGATTGCTAAACACGGCGAAGACAACAATTAGCAACAATGCCTAATCAGAGCCAACGCTGTGTCGGATGCAGAATGGTACCTGATATAAGATTATTTTTTCCCGTTAACGCGTATGTGTTCTGATATAAAAGATCAACTTTGACGTGAGACACTTTTTTATTAATTACTATTTGTGGTCTCATTTGTTTAACTAAATGAAAATGGTAATGCAAAATTTTATCGAAGTAAAGCCACTAAAACAAGTGAACAAAAATTTCAACGAGTATGCACACCTTTGCACGTGTTTAATCGTGATATTCTGTTTTCATTCATAAAATTAAGAGCATATTTACTGTTAGTAGAAATTACTCCCGGTTGAGCGTGTTTTATATGAGCTTATATGTTTTCTATGTATCTTATGTACTTTTCCTTTCATAATCATCTTTTCTCTTTTTCTACTTCGTCGGCAAGGGGTTATCCTTATCAATAAACTCAGTACTTCTCTTTTAATCTTTTTTAGTTTTCTTTTCCTAATTTTTCTTCTTTTTATAAATTCTCATGACTTGAAGTAAAATACATTAAGATCAGAAAATTTTGCTAACATTTTGAACAACTTTTACCCCAATTCGTCCCTTAAAAAAAAGCACCATGATATAGTTATATCGGAAAATATTACATATGGTACATATTACACATGGTGTAAATAACAAACAATAAATACATGACATGTATCTTTTATAAAAAGTTATTTCATAACCATGACTAATATGCATTCTTTTCTCGATTTATCAATTAATCATAGAAATTATAACATTATTTGATGAATACTATACCGTGTATAAGTAAATATTTTCTCTACCTATGCATATCTTTTTTCTTTTTAAGTATTTGTTATTGTCTTAATTTGGAATACCTTTGCATTTGCCTTCTTTCGTATTTTCATTAATTGAACAAGTGGGACCACAAACCCACTTTTCCAGCAGTCCATTTGTTCTTAGCAACAAAACAAATAAGTAACAAAATATTTCACCAAAATTCTAATTGGGCATACATAATCCCTTTATTCATTAAATCCAAATATAACTTTATTTGATGTCATCTCTATTACTAATATTTCATAATGAGTTTAATTCTATATACTAATATTGTAAAAAATATTTATATTATTCTGTCACTTAAAAGGTAATTGTACGTAAGTAATTTTATTTAGTAAGAGTTTAAGATTTATATACTAATAATATAAAAGAATATTTACACATTCTGGTCACTTACTAGGTAATTGAGGGTAAATCTATTGATAAGTAATTAGTAACTGGGAAAATAGTAGGTAACATAACATCAGATATCACATGCAAGTAATATATATATA
>MCJB01048761.1:46794-57295 GCA_002018475.1 Nicotiana obtusifolia
AAACGCTGAAGACAGACTTGCCTTCAGATTGTTTATCTCCCTCATACTAGATCCTCCAATCAATATATCATCCACATACAAGAGTAGAAACACATAAGAATCAGTATATTTCTTGAAGTAACAACACTGATCCTTTTCAGCCCTGCAAAAGCCACTCTTGGTCATGAAGGAGTCGAACTTTTTGTACCACTGCCTCGGTTTGTGCTTCAACCCATACAAGCTCCTGTTGAGATTGCACACCATGTGTTCCTTACCCGGAACTACAAATCCTTCTGGTTGTTGCATATAGATCTCCTCATCCAGATCTCCATGTAAAAAACAGAATTCGGATAGTAGTTAACTTCACAACAGGATAAAATATTTCAGTATAATCAATACCTTTCCTTTGTGAATTTCCTTTAACCACTAACCTAGCCTTGAACCTTCTTTTACCGTCTAGTTCAGCCTTGATTCTGAACACCCACTTGTTCAACAAGGCTTTCTTCTCTGCAGGTAACTCAGTCAACACCCAAGTATTGTTCTTCTCAAGGGAGCTCAATTCATCATTCATGGCTTTCTCCCACTTGATTGAATCCTCCATCTGTAGGGTCTCATCGAAAGACTCTGGTCCCCCTTCATCAGTCAGCAACAGATAATGTAATGAAGGTGAATACCTATCTGGTGCTCTGATGGTCCTTGATGATCTCCTCAACAGCTGCTCAGGTGTCACTTGTTCCACCATAGGTTCTTTAGCAACAGCGTTTGGAGTTGGTTGAGTTTCTTCCGCAACATCTCTGGGTGTACTCTTCTGCAACTCAATCTCAACTCCTACTTGCTTCGTAGTCTCTGAAACCTTCTGCTCTCTGTCCTTGTATAGGACAGACTCATCAAATGTCACATCACAATGTCTCAGGATCTTTCTGTTCTTGTCATCCCAAAACTTGTAACCAAACAAGTCAGAACCGTAGCCTATGAAGTAACACTTCACAGCCTTAGCATCAAGCTTATCTCTTTTCTCTGGATCAGCATGAACATAAGTCGTGCAACCAAAAGTTCTCAAGTGTGAGTACTTGAGCTCTTTTTTCGTCTACACCTCCTCTGGGATCTTGAACCCTAGGGGAACTGATGGTCCCTTGTTGATCAAGTATGCATCTGCCCAAAACATCTTGGGTATCCCACAGTGTATCCTCATGCTCCTAGTACGCTCATTCAATGTTCTGTTCATCCTCTCAGCAACTCTATTCTGCCTAGCCTTACCGGGAACTGTCCTCATCAATCTGATTCCCTCAGCTACACAGAATGCTTTGAACTCTGACTTGTCATACTCTCCTCCATTGTCTGACCTCAGGCATTTGATCTTCAAACCAGTCTGATTTTCAACTTCAGCTTTCCACCTCTTGAAATTCACAAACACATCTGACTTATGCTTCAAGAAATAGACCCATACCTTCCTGCTGAAATCATCAATGAAGGTGACATAGAACCTGGATCCTCCAGTGATGAAACTGGAGATGGTCCCCAAACATCTGTATATACCATTTCCAACCGCACTTTCTTCGACTCTCTAGCAATCTTTGTGAAGCTAACTCATTTCTGTTTTCCCATAACACAGCTTTCACAAAGACCCATGTCAACAGACTTCAGGCCCTCTAATGCTCCTTTTGCAACCAGCATCTTCATTCCTTTAGCACTCATGTGTCCAAGTCTGTTGTCCCACAGACATGAAACGGAAGCACCCTCAGCGACAGCAACCATGTTAATACACCCTGCAATGGTGTACAAGGTTCCAGATTTGGTGCCACGAGCTACAATCATAGCACCCTTCACAATCTTCCACGAACCTTTCCCAAACTCTGCTGTATAGCCTGTGTTATCCAACTGACCAACAGAGATCAAATTCTTCTTGAGAGCAGGAATATATCTGACATCCTCTACACTGGTTTCCCGATGGGGTCTTTATGCAGACATCCCCCTTTCCTTCAATCTCCAAGGCTTTGTTGTAAGCAAAATACACCTTCCCAAAATTTCCAGATTTGAAATTTTGGAACAATTCCTTGCTTGGAGACGAATGAAAGGATGCACCAGAATCCAAAATTCAGGATTCGACCAGGCTGTCCACACTAAGGATTAGAGCATCCCCAATGTCTTCTGCGGAATTTACAGAATCATTATCATCTCCAGATTTATGATTCTGCTTCTTCTTTGGTTTCGTACAGTTTGTCCGATAGTGCCCTTTATCTCCACAGTTCCAACAAATCACGTTGGGTCTGTTAGGAGATTTTCCTCGATTCTTTGATTTTGATCGGCCATGTTGATTTTGGCCCTTCGACTTACTTCTCCCCCTTCAGTCAACGCTGAGAGCACTGCCCAATGAATCTCCCACTTCTTGTTTGCGAATGCTTTCGCTGAGAACAACATCACGGATTTCATCAAACTTCAACTTCTCAGATNAGACTTCAGGCCCTCTAATGCTCCTTTTGCAACCAGCATCTTCATTCCTTTAGCACTCATGTCTCCAAGTCTGTTGTGCCACAGACATAAATCGGAAGCACCCTCAGCGACAACAACCATGTTAATACACCCTGCAGTGGTGTACAAGGTTCCAGATTTGGTGCCACAAGCTACAATCATAGCACCCTTCACAATCTTCCACGAACCTTTCTCAAACTCTGCTGTATAGCCTGTGCTATCTAACTGACCAACAAAGATCAAATTCTTCTTGAGAGCAGGAATATATCTGACATCCTCTAATGTCCATTGGTTTCCCGATGGGGCCTTTATGCAGACATCTCCCTTTCCTTCAAGCTCTAAGGCTTTGTTGTCAGCAAGATACACCTTCTCAAAATTTCCAGATTTGAAATTTTGGAACAATTACTTACTTGGACACGAATGAAAAGATGCACCAGAATCCAAAATCCAGGATTCAATCGGGCTGTCCACACTAAGGATTAGAGCATCCCCAATATCTTCTGCGGAATTTACAGAATCACTATCATCTCTAAATTTATGATTCTGCTTCTTCTTTGGTTTCGTACAGTTTGTCCGATAGTGCCCTTTATCTCCACAGTTCCAACAAATCACATTGGATCTGTTCGGAGATTTTCCTCGATTCTTCGATTTTGATCGGCATGTTGATTTTGGCCCTTCGACTTGCTTCTCCCCCTTCGGTCAACGCTGAGAGCACTGCCCGATGAATCTCCCACTTCTCGTTTGTGAATGCTTTTGCTGAGAACAACATCACGGATTTTATCAAACTTCAACTTCTCAGATCTACGGGAACTGCTAATCGCAGCAACAGCAGTATCTCAAGACTCGGGCAGAGATGACATCAAAATCAACGCCTTAATTTCATATTCAAAATTAATTTCCACAAAACTCAGTTGACTCACAATCATATTAAACTCATTTATATGATCGGCAACAGATCCATTCTCAGACATCTGTAAATTGAACAATCTACGCATCAAAGATACCTTGTTCATCGCCGATGGCTTTTCGTATATACTTGATAGCGCCTTCATCATATCTGCCGTAGTCTTCTTCTTAACGATGTTGAACGCCACGTTTCTCGACAAAGTCAACCGGATCAACCCCTACGCCTGGCGATCCTTAAGCTTCCACTGCTCCTCTGTCATGGAAGCCGGCTTTGCCTCAGTCAAGGATTCGTGAAGATCTTTCTAGTACAGATAGTCTTCGATCTACATCTTCCAGAAACCGAAATCGGATCCATCAAACTTCTCAATTCCAATCTTCGAACTCTCCATCTTCAATGATCGTGTTGAATCTCCAAAGCTTTGATACCAGTTGTTAGGATCGATTCACTCAAACACTCTGAACTGATGAAGAAGATGAAGAAATCTTGAAGAGCGAAAAGTTAAGGTAGAGAGACTTATTTCGTGGTAACACCCCGTTAGGGTAAACTTCCACGGCGGCGGGATTTATATATATTAATAATTAAGGGTGTTTACAATACAAGGAGAATAACAGTACAGCCTATATATAGATCCCAAATAGTCCCAAACCTATAAGAGAAATGTCTCCCAATTTGACCAGGATTATAGGTTTTCTTTTCCCAAATCTATGAGGACAATGAGTTTTCCTAAACCTATAGGGATTATGGGTTTCCTAAAAATGCAAGGAAATAATTCAAGTCCATCACATATTAATCAGGCTCCACACCTAACAAATTTTACCTGTCCACTTTCGCATATTAAGAGAAAAGTAATTTATTTTTCCTGTTTTATCCTTAGTATTAATTAGTCATTTCAAATTATTTTTTAAATCTATTAAAATTATACACCAATTAATATGAGTATGATAGATAAATTATGCAATTTATTTATAATTTTTTAAGGACGTACAAATTGAGTATAAGTAAAAGTGTAAGGAGGGAGTATCTCGGAAGAACTCCGGGTGCCTATCTTCACAGTATCGGCCATTTAAGATGAAACACGTATATGACCCAAACAAGACGCAAACTTGACAACTACGATGTGGAAAACTGACATAGTACAAATTAATCAAAGCCCCATTTAACCTTATTAGTTGAAAAGTCTCTGCTCACCTTAAATCTGAGTCCTATAAATACCCAGACACATAACTAAACGTTCTAACTCAAAAAGCATAAGAAAGAAGAGAGGAAAATGGAGTTTTCTGGATCACCACTGGCATTGTTTTGCTGTGTGTTTTTCCTGTTCCTAACAGGGAGCTTGTCACAAGGCATTGATTCTATTGTAACGAGTGACTTGTTCAACGAGATGCTGAAGAATAGGAACGACGGTAGATGTCCTGCCAATGGCTTCTATACTTATGATGCATTCATAGCTGCTGCCAATTCCTTTCCTGGTTTTGGAACTACTGGTGATGATACTGCCCGTAAGAAAGAAATTGCTGCCTTTTTCGGTCAAACTTCTCATGAAACTACAGGTAATTTGACTTATCCTCCCTCAACTGTAATTTTAGCAATACTGCTACTTTGTTTTTGACTCTGTTTGCGTTGTAGTACTGAATCAATATTATAGTATATGAAAGTGTCTATTGGATGCAATTTACCAAGTTGTCTGCTTTATTTTCTATGTTACTAATTCCACTTATTATTAGAAGGTGTCTAAAAAGTGAAAACATTTGTTCTTTCGCAGGTGGTTCCCTTACTGCAGAACCTTATACAGGAGGATATTGCTTTGTTAGGCAAAATGACCAGAGTGACAGATATTATGGTAGAGGACCCATCCAATTGACAAAGTACGTAAGAAAGATCAATAGAATACCAATTGTTGAAAATTCACCTTAAATGACCTTTGACAGGGGCAACTAAGGGCCTGCCTACTTGTCATTTCTCTATATCTGTTTCATACGGAGTATCAGATAAGAACACTGAAATGCATATATTTAGTGCCATAATGACTGATTTTGAAACGATAAACTTTTGCAGCCAAAATAACTATGAAAAAGCTGGAACTGCAATTGGACAAGACCTAGTTAACAACCCAGATTTAGTAGCTACAGATGCTACTATATCATTCAAAACAGCTATATGGTTCTGGATGACACCACAGGATAATAAGCCATCATGCCACGACGTTATCATCGGTAGTTGGACTCCGTCCGCCGCCGATCAGTCGGCGAATCGAGCACCTGGTTACGGTGTAATTACCAACATCATTAACGGTGGAATTGAATGTGGCATGGGTCGGAATGACGCAGTGGAAGATCGAATTGGATACTACAGGAGGTATTGTGCTATGCTGAATGTTGCTCCTGGGGACAACTTGGACTGTTACAACCAAAGGAACTTCGGCCAAGGCTAGGATTCGTTAGATCATGTCATGCATGCAAGTTATATTTGTATGTAATGAATAAGGGGATTGTGTACCCATTTAGAATAAGGGGAAATATTTCTGTTATTTGTCTTCTTGGAAAGAATAATCAGTAGTTCCTATATATCTGGCACTTCGAGTGAAAACGAATATTCTATCCGAAAATAAATATGTTTCTTGTCTTATAATATGGAGTGTCAGATTTTGATAAAACTTGTAATTTCCCCTATCGTGAGTTTATTTATATAGTTCTTGCATTTCTCCGCTCAAAAAGATTTTTTAAAAAGGGGGAACTCTAAAATTTAAAAGATCATGAATTGCTTTGAATGTTCGGTAGTTTGTAGACAAATAATCAACGTTGTAGAAAATCTAATATATATCCAACGGCATACTCAAATATAGAGCCAGAAGTATGGAATGAACTACTTTTTTTTTTGTCCAAAACAAACATAGCTTAAAAATAATGAAGACGTCAATTCTTTCTTTCTTTCTTTTTTTTTTTTTTCTAGTATAGCTTTACTCCAGTAAATGATCTAAAAAGTCTAAGGAGCTTTACTATAGTAAGTGATCTAGCTTTAGTCAAAATAATTCAAACGATTAATGCTATTAATTAAATAATATTTGTAATGAATCTGTCAAAACCTTTAATGAACACATATTTTGAATCACAAGGAATCGATATTGATGTCCACATAAGTATCTCGGCATTGCTATTTTAAGTTTTATGGCTCTAACTCTTTTTTGTACATATGTGAGATTTACTTTTAAACATGAGAGATCTGTCTTTTACATTTAAGATATTTAAAAAAATTATTTTCTTATTTTAAATTATAAAAGAGGCATGATATAAACAAATTGAACTGTCAGATAAATTTGTGGTGAATTGTCATCACTAGTTTTCTTTCTAATCTACTGAACCGATCTTAGTATTCAACTGGCTACATGAGTTGAAATTACATTCAATGCTTATTTGAGGATTCTTCAGAAGTTTAATTTGGGGCATTTAGAACTTTAGCCAACCTAGAGGGTTAAAGTGTCTATTCGTTCAAACTTTAAGTTGTGTTTCCATATTTTTCCAAAAGGCAGTCAACCTTTCATGAAATAGGAGTAAGCATAAATATTTTATAACTTCAATAATTTCCCAAATCGATCATTTCAGTATGGTTGCCATTCTGACGTGTTATTTATTGTTGGCGACAGTCGTCATTAATAAGAGACATTATATCCAGATAGACAGGTAATTTCTCTTTTAAAATATTCGAAAGCTTTTGTCTGGCTTCAAACTTGCACATGCTTCAAATTCACTTTAGTTAACTAGCATTACTAATATAAGTACGTATACTAATTATTTTAAAAGGTAATGTATTCTAAAATATTTGATAAAAGGAAGTTATTTATTTTTTCGGATTTATCTTTATTATTTCAATTAGTTAAATATTAATTATGTGAAACATTAAAGAAAGATAAAGAGTAATTTAGAAAAATACTTTTATTTTATGGTGTGTGGAAAAACCTTAATGGAGGATTAAGCACATTTATTTAGTGTAGTGACAAAAATCATCACAGAGCCAGCAGGGCGCAAATTGATCTATCATAGAGATAGGATGAGTAGTTGAATTTCCTTTCTTAAAAGTTCACCAATTTCGACTGCAGCAATCCCAGCATATCTGAGCTACTCCCACAAAACAGCAAAATGAATGGAAGACCAATATTATGCAGTAGTTTGAATAACATGTTAATGGGCATTAAGCTAAGCTTTCAGCTGCTGGCAGCAACTATCACGGCGGTTCTAGTTATCACAACTTTGTTCATGTCCAGAGAGATCAAGCAAGAAATTGGAAAAAAGCCAGAGTTAAGCTCATTATCCAGCTGCAATTTTTTTTCAGGCAAATGGGTATTTGATGACCAATCTCGCCCTCTCTATAATGGGTCCAATTGTTCCTTCATTTCGTTTTTGGACGATGGAATGGCTTGTGAGAATTATGGGAGAGAAGACCTCAACTATCTCTACTGGAAATGGCAACCCCATGATTGTGACCTTCCAAGGTAAGTGTGTATTTTTTGTTTTTGTTCCTTTGGATTCTTGGGTATTTATGGTTTTGGAATGTAATTCTTGATTTGTAAAGATTTAATGCCACAGCAATGTTGGAGAAATTAAGGAACAAGAGGCTTGTGTATGTGGGAGATTCAGTCAATAGGAATCAGTGGGTTTCAATGGTGTGCATGCTAGAGTCATCAATCCATACTCATCTCAAACATGTTCACCATAATGGTTCTTTGGTCACCTTAAAAGCTATTGTGAGTTTCACCTTGCTCTTTCCCTAAATTTGAAGTTTGAATGCAGTGGGCTTAGATCTTGTTTCAAACATTGGTGAAGGAATACAATGCTACTATTGATTTCTACTGGGCACCATTGTTGGTGGAATCAAATTGCGACGATGCGTGGCATCATCGTGTTAAAGATCGCGTTTTGAGAGTCAATTCAATAGAGAAACATGCTAAATTTTGGGAAGATGCTGATGTTCTCGTCTTTAATTCCTATTTATGGTGGCGACTGGATTTGACTGTTTTGTGAGTACTTATCTTTGCAACCTTTAACCACTCATAAAAAATTGTAGTTAATTCCAAGATTTTTAGGCATAACATGTCCATTAAATATGACAGTGATTTGTGTAATTTCAGATGGGGATCTTTTGAAAGTGCAAATGCAAAGTATGAACAATTGGGGATGCTGCATACGTACGAGCTGGGGCTTAAGACATGGGCAGATTGGTTGGATACTCATGTCAACCGTACCAAAACAAGAGTTTTCTTTGTTAGCATGTCGCCCACACACAACAGGTATAAATTTTTCAAGAAAGATTTTCTAGCTGCACGTTTGATTTAGAAAAATAGTTAAGAAGTTATAGAAACAGAATAGTAGTAGTACTGATGTTGAAAATATGTCTGAATCTATAATGGCAGAGGAGAGGAATGGGGGAAGGCAGAAGGTGAGAATTGTTACAGTGAAACACAGCCAATTTCTAGTGCAGAATATTGGGGATCAGAATCAGATCCGGGAATGATGAGATTGGTGGAAGCAGCCATCAAGAAACTGAATGAGAGGAGTGGTGTCAAAGCAGATTTGCTCAACATTACTCAACTTTCTGAATATAGAAAAGAAGCACATCCATCCATATACAGAAAGCACTGGGATCCTCTGACAGAAGAACAATTGGCAAATCCTAATAGTTATGCAGATTGTACACATTGGTGCCTCCCTGGAGTTCCTGATATTTGGAACCACTTTTTATATGTATACTTTCTTTACTTGTGATCCATGAGGAATGAGACTAGTTCTTACAAAAATAGTAAGAATGTAATTGGATTTATTTGTTCTTTTAAAGAGTGGATTTTTTGTGTTGTCAAAGAATTGAACAATGAAAAAATGACAAGTGCCAAATTGACACCGTCATGTAGGAACCAGTTCAAGTCTATCAGTCTGTTAGGATGTTTTAAATTGCCGTATCGCATATCTTTATAAAGTATCAGTAATCACTGCTCAATCATTGCATTGAACCTTGTTATTAGAGCACTCAACATTAGACAATAAGTACACATTTCATAATGCCAAGTGTTGTTCCAAAACACACACGCAAGATGGTCGTACAAGTAACAAAATGATAAGTTGAGTGTCGAACCAATAGAGACTTGTATTAACTACCCACTAAATTCACCAGGATTGTTATTCAGTCGAGCCAATCCGAGTTCAAAAGTGTGATTATACTAAACAATAATTCTAACTAGTAACTAAATTATCAAGCAGCAAAATGATTGTTGTGTATTCAGTAGAGACAAATATTCCAGGGTTGTGATCGATTCGCCAATCCTATTATGTCCTAGTTAACTCTCCATTTCATACAATTCACTTATGGTTACTAATTAATCGAACAATTGCTCTTGTAGCCTTCTCCCGAAGTAGTACTCGCCTATTAAAAATAGATTAACGCCGATATTCCTATGTTTTTTTATTGGTTTACATGAGTAAATCATCCATGTCTTTCCTGTTCCACTAGCTAGGAGATAATTTAAAATTGTCCCTTCGTTATTACTTTTTTTTTTTATGTCAAAGACCAGAAGCTGGACTAATAATAGTGGAATCAATGGCGCAGAGTCAAAAAGAACGAAGACTATTAATAAACTAAAGCAGCGAACTCTAGAAGCTAGAGCTTTGTTCACCTTCGGACACGAACACTATTCCGTTCTCAGCGGAACTTCCGACATCTAAAATTACTCGCTAGAGCACCCCTCTATTCACCTTTCGTTCCCATATGCATTTCTTTTGGAATCGTTTTCTTTTAAATAAGATCTTCTCCCTTGTTCTTCCCTCTTCCTATGATGAAGACTTGCTAAGCGATGGGTGGGGTTATACCATGGAAAGATTGGGGACCATCTTTCAAAAATGAACCTGGACCCCCCTATTTGCCAATAGAAATGCTGGCCTACTTCCACACTGGATATATCGTATAACCCCGTTAGAGTATTGATGGAACATGATAGAACATTCATATTGCCTTGCCCTTTGAAACAATTGAACTTTAAACAATTTTTTTTTATCAAAGCAGCTATTAAGAATGCATTAAGATTACGATATTTAATTAAGCACGGTGACTAGGTATATTCCTATTCTAACCACAAATCCGACCTCCCCACCCCTCCCCCCTCCC
>MCJB01048761.1:57467-101914 GCA_002018475.1 Nicotiana obtusifolia
CCCTTCCCCTCTCAGAGTTAAGATCGTGCTCTCTTCAATTCTTCTCTAATCTAAACATGACTTTCCCAAGCATAGCATAGATAGTAAATAGAACCTAACTGCTGGCCAGACAATTAAGTAATTAGTTACAAAATTGAAGAAACAATCATATATTGGTGAATTATTATTTAGGTTAAGTCAACGTTAAACAACAATATTCATAGCTAAATCACAACCCCAGAACTATGGGTTTTAACCACTCATGATAGTATCAAACAATTTCATAAATGTTGGATAATTGAGAATACTAAGAAAAGATGAAGAAAAAATTATATCCTCGCTCCCCAATGTTTCTCATGTGCATTTTCTCTTCAAAGTGGCGTCTCCCCTCCAAAAATAAGCTTAGTCTTGCTTTTATACGCGTTGAGTAGGTCTAGGGCCGAAATAACCTTGTCGCGGGCAATGAGAGAGAAATTCCCGTCACCAGCGTCTAGGGCAGCGTGGGCGCTGGCCCTGGCACTGGAAATTTAAACATTCTGTCCGCAGCGCCACACGTGGCGTGGGGCGCTGCCTGTGGCGCTGAAATTTCACATTTCCTATTTTTCCTCTGTTTTGGCTTTAATTGCTTCCGGATGATTCCTACACATAAAAACACTACGAATTAATATAAATCAATATTTTACATCCGAAATCTAAGAAAAACGAGTAAAACATGAGGCAATATACATATAAATATATATACTATAAGCTGAATATCAATACCCCACACTTAGACTCTTGCTCGTCCTCGAGCAATAGGACTATCAACTATACCCCAACTACGTACAAATCTCAACTATAGAGGAGCACTTCAATTTGTTTTAACCATACACTCTACCCTTGACTATGATCGATACCGACAATCAAGCATGAACATAGAAAATTCACATTCTTCCCATTTTAAACATGCCCAGATATATTCATTTCAATTCAATCAATTCAAACAACCTCTCCGTAACCACTCAAAAGCTGACTTGTTACCCCTAAGTACCCTCAACTCATGCATTCGCCCAACAAGAGACGTTTACAACATTACCAATCCTTCATGAGATCATGTGCCCTCACCAACAAACAAAAGAGTGAACATAGAATAGTCCACACATTCAAGTATACTTTTGAATATAAATTAAGGACATCACACAGTTGAACAAAATTCGCTCACTCACAAAGAATTCATGTGCATCCCATGGTCGTACCATAAGCTTGCCCGTAGTGTACATCTCTACTAATCTAAGCTAGGCAAATCTAGGATCAATTAGGACTTTAAGGTTATAATGTAGGCTAAGGGACGAATATGATACATTTAGGAATAGTGACTAACCCTCCTAAGCACTTTAATACAGTACACTAAAAAATCGAGCACATCTTCTTCTAAATCAATTCACTTTCATACACCATATATAACATAGCCCTCTTTTCAATTAAGCACCTCTATATTTCCACTAGCACGAATTAGTAGGATTAGGAGATGTGTGTTTTTCTATATTATTTGACTATCATTCTTTTTTTTTCCTGCAATTCTTTTTCTTGTTCTCTTTTTCTTTTTCTTTTTTTCTACACATACTCTATACATTAAGGTTCATCGGCTAGTGACCTTTTTTCACAATTTTAGTGCACCGTAAGGACCCTTCCATGGTTTCACTCGAAAGCTACTCCCCAATCTCTCACCTTACTTCTTTTAGCGACTAAGTTCCTTAGTAGGTAAAGGTTCAACAATCTCAAATTAAGAACAAAATAAGGGGTACGACTTGTACTGTGGGTGCCAAAGGAAAGGTCTATAGGCTCAAAGGGGCTAGCGACGGAAAAATTTATTTTTATGTGAGAAGCACATCTATGATCAAGCAAGAAACGCCTACGTCATTTCCTAGACTAGCTCAACTTAATGATTTCGCTTCGATTAACACACGAGGAAAGTTCTAGACTACACAGGATAGCACAGAAGATCACAAATCCTCTCACACACACATTGCACATGACTCAATCGAAACGGTTCTGTTCAACTCCCAAGTCAAGCAAGCACATATAATTGAGAAATTTTAAGCAGTATTGCACTATGTGGCATACAAGTCAAACAACTGAGATCATGCATCACAGAATAGGCTATTTACTTTACTTAGGCATCCCAATTCAAATCAAATGTACCGGAAGATATATCGCATGTCATAGCCTAATATGCCAGCACCAAACATGTCACTAGGCACTTCTGAGCAACTCAGTTTCTTCCTAACCTACTCCAAAAAAATAAAAATAAAGTACCCAGTTCGAACTACACCCTTGGAAAAGAGTCAGCGGCTAAAGAAAAACCAAGGGATACTACCTAACTATCCTAAAAATAAAAATCTTTTTGTTATTTTTAATCAGACTTTATCCCTCAAGAAAATTGTCCAATAGATCCATCGTAAGGAAAAGTCCGAGCTTTTTCTAATTTTCTTTTCTTTTTGCATTTTTGTATTTTTTTGGGAACCTAAACTATGTCTACTACGAGTTCTTAAAGAAAAACTAATAAAAATTAGTTCTAAAAGAAAAACTAATAAAAAAAAATATTTTTATACAATTACACTTCAGAAAGTCATTTTTTCACCTCACACTTATTATGCACAGTGCTCGATGCATGATCACAAAGAAAAATATTAAACAAGGGTGAGAAATACACCCTGAGACCCTCTCGGGCCTAGTTCGCACATGATCCTCAATATTAACGGTCGGGACGACCCCACACTTAAGCTCAAACATACTCCTCGGTTTCAACTTTGGGGTATTCAAACTTCTCCTACTCTGCAAAACAAAAAAACACAAAACTTGACACTATAAAAAAAAAATACAGGCTGGGTTGCCTCCCAACAAGTGCCTTATTTATAGTTGTGGCACGACTCTGCTACTCTACTCAGGCTGGGTGCTTTTTCTTATTCTTTCTCCCATGAAGTCTAGCCTTTTTGCACGCTCTTGTAAGGTCTCCTCTTTCATCTCTGGCTCTTTTCTCAATTATGTTTACACCCTCAGCTTGCAACACCACCTCCTCTAACTCAATTGTCCCATCTGGATCACTACACTTCACATAAGGACTCTGCTCTATCCCTTCAATTCTACCACAGTAATCATGCACAAGTCCTCATCTTTAACTTCCCTTTCCTTATGTTAATAATCGCTCCACCAGTAGCTAAGAATGGTCGCCCCAAAATAATGGGCACTTCCTCATCTGCCTCGTAATCAAGAACAATATAATCAGCGGGAAGAATAAACTTTTTCACTCGAACTAACACATCCTCAATAATTCCTTCTGGCATAACTAGTGACCTATCTGCTAACTGTAAAGTAATTGTAGTAGGTCTCAGCACCCCCAATCCGAGTTGCTTGAACAAAGAGGATGGCATCAAATTTATACAAGCCCCTAAACCACACAGGGGCCTACCAACTTCTTTTTTTCCAAGAGACAGAGGAATTGTGAAACTCCCAGGATCCTTTAACTTAGGAGGAAGTTTACTCTGAACTCTAGTACTGCACTCTTCAGTAAGTGCAACTGTTTCAAACTCTGTATGTCTTCGCTTGTTTGCCACAATATCTCTGAGATACCTTGCATATTTAGGCACTTCCTGCAACATTTCCACCAAAGGCAAATTCACACGCACTTTGCTCAAAATATCTAAGAATTTCTTGTACTTAGCATTACCTTTTTGCTTCTGCAATCTTTGTGGAAACGGAGGTGGTGGCCTTGTCATAATTATGGGCTCTGATCCTTTGTTCTCTTTCTCATTCTCCTCAACTGGCTTGGGAACTAATTTTCCTTCAGGACTAGCCGTGTACTTCTTTTTCTTTGGAACTTCTTCTAACTCTCTTCCATTTCTCAAGGTAACCACATTGACTTGAGCTTTAGGATTAGGCTCGGTATCACTAGGAAGAGCCCTAGCTGGTCAAGTATTTTGGGCACTGGCAAGTTGTCCCATTTATCGCTCCTAATTTCTCATCGCTGCTGCTTGATCCTGCTGGTCAACCATTAATTTCTTCGTCATCTTTGCTGCTTGGGCCTGCTGGTTAGCCATAAATCTCTTCATCAGCTCCTCAAGGTGACTCATCGAGTTTTCATGTTGTTCAACCTGAGGTGGTCTATATTGTTGTTGGGTGCTTGTGGCCTGTACTGATTCTGAGCACCTTGGTTTTCACCCCAAGAGAAGTTTGGAAGGTTCCTCCAGTTAGGATTGTAAGCGTTCCCATACTGGTTTGTCTGGCCCCTATTTGCATTACCCACAAAACAGACATACTCTGGATTAACTCCGCAAGGTTCGTCCACGGAGGGTGAGTCAAGGCCTAAGATCAAGCCGAAAAGTGTAGTCGATGGACAACAGGTGAATATTCCTGCACTGCCCCTTGCTGGTCCCGAGGGACGGAGGAGGCTAGGGTAGCTGAAAGATGGTTATCGGTTCAAGAACGTAAGGTGTCCCTACTTTGTCATACTTTGACTTCTATGAAGTTTCTTTCTTTGCTATAGTCGATAAAAATCATTGTTTTAGACGATGCATATGTAGAAAGCCTATTTGGTTCTAGTAGTTACTTTACTAGATTTTTTCTTCTAAAGTCGCTCGTGTGACCCTTTCCACATACTTCACAAAATAATTGAACCAGTTGCACTGGCTGAGCTTATTGCTTGTTAATAACCAAGGTCATCTGATTGACTTGGTTGGTTAATGTGGAAATCTGCACTGATAATGCAGAGACGAAATCTAACTCGAGAACCCCTGTAAATTTTTGCATTGTGTGTCTGCCCATCTCTCCTTGCCAATGAGGATTGCTTTTGGAGAATTTGTTCAATAACGCATATATCTCATCAAAGCTTTTCTCCAACACTTGACCTCCAGCTACAACATCTACCACAATCTTTGTCTCTGGATGTATCCCTTCTATGAAAGCGTGAGCTAACACTTCGTTTGTCTGATTGTGATGAGGAGAGTCTCTGAGCAGCTCCTTGAACCTATCCCAAGCTGAGTATAAAGACTTCCCCGATTTCTATTTGAAGGCGACTATCTCTCTTCTGATCTTTGCTGTTTTGCCTGAAGGGAAAAACCTTGCTAAAAATTTTCTTGCCAGATCATCCCATGATGTAATAGAATTAGCTAGTTCTGCCTTCAGCCATCGCTTTGCTTCGTCCAACAGAGAGAATGGGAAAAGTGTAAGCCTCGCATAGTCTGGAGTGACTCCGTTAGTGATGTAAGTATCACTAATCTCCAAGAAGTTCAAGATATGCTATTGTGGATCCTCGTGTGGATGACCCATAAATTGCCCATTCGCATGAAGTAGCTGGATCATGCTCTGTTTCAGCTCAAAGTGCCCAGTAATTCTGGGCTTCACAATGCTGGAGGTGACATTAGAGTTGCTGGGCATCGCCACCTCCTGAATCGCCATATGCTGCTCCTCTACCATGTTCACAGGAAATTGAACAAGTGCCTGAAGATTATTTGTGTCCCTTCCTTCCCTCAACCTCCTGTGAAATATTCTCTCAGGTTCGGGGTCAAAGCCTTGAAGTCTATCCTTGGCTTCTGACCCTTCGCATTCAATCAAGGTTCTGATCTCAGAGCAACAATCAAGTAACGTTAGACTTGACGAAATAAACAATTAAAGCAAAAACTAGAAAGTTGTCAATATTCAAGTCGCCGGCAACGACGCCAAAAACTTGTTGCTCCAAAACGCACATGCAAGTATATATGGCCGTACAAGTAATAAAATGATAAGTCGAGTGTCGAACCCACATAGACTTGTATTAACTACCCGCTAAACAATAATTCTAACTAGTAACTAAATTATCAAGCAGCAAAATGATTGTTGTGTATTCAGTAAAGACAAATATTCCAGGGTTGTGATCGATTCGACAATCCAATTGTGTTCTAGTTAACTCTCCCTTTCATACAATTCACTCATGGTTGCTAATTAATTGAACAATTGCTCTCGTAGCCTTCTCCCGAAGTACTACTCGCCTATTCAAAATAGATTAACGCCTATATTCCTATGAAACCAATCTATTAAGAACGCATTAAGATTATGATATTTAATTAAGCACCGTGACTAGGTATATTTCTATCCTAACCACAACTCCCCCCCTCCCCCCCTCCCCTAGAGTTAAGATCGTGCTCTCTTTAATTCTTCTCTAATCTAAACATAGCTTTCCTAAGCATAACATAGATAGTAAATAGAACCTAACTGCTGGCCAGAAAATTAAGCAATTAGTCACAGAATTAAACAAACAACTATATATTGGTAAATTATAATTAAGGTTAAGTCAGCGTTAAACAATAATATTCATGGCTAAATCACAGCCCCGATGTTTCTCGTGTGTAGGTTTTCTCTTCAAAGTGGCGTCTCTCCTCCAAAAATAGGCTTAGTCTTGCTTTTATACGCGTTGAGTAGGTCTAGGGCCGAAATAACCTTGTCCCGGGCAAAATGGGAGAAATTTCCGTCACCAGCGTCCAGGGCAGCATGGGGCGCTTGCAATTTAAACATTCTGTCCACAGCTCCACAGGTGGCGTGGGCCGCTGCCTGTGGCGCTGAAATTCCATGTTTCCTATTTTTCCTCCGTTTTGACTCTAATCTCGCATCTTTCGTCCCCAATTGCTTCCGGATAATTCCTACACATAAAAACACCACGAATTAATATAAATCAATACATTTTACATCCAAAATCCACGAAATACTAGTAAAACATGAGGCGATATACATATAAATATATATACTTTAAGCTAATATCACCAAGCCCACAAGAAAGTCCATGTTCAGAAAGTCTAGGGCAATTAGGCAAGGACAAGGTCAAAATAAATTGATCTAGCAATCAGACTTCAAATAATGAGCAATACTAATGAGCAACTTCAAAGTGAGCTAGACAGATTATTACACAACAAACTTACCCCAAGTTCCTGAGGATGAACAGGCGATGACATTGGCTCAAAATCCATTGCATGAAATATGAATGGGTCTAGTCAAACAACGAGGTGCTACCTTGCCGAGCCTCTGCTGCACTAGTGTCATTATTGGAAATATCTGTATCACTACCACTTACATAAAACCTTGTTGCGCGGTTAAGTGGAAATCCATTTTGATAAGTGATGCCAGTGCTTAAGAGCTATATTGCTTCCGGAGGAGGTTACAAGCCAATTCTGGGGGTACTCTTACGCAGTGTGATTGGCTATACAATTAAAAGGTGCCATCTCCCTCTAAGAGATGTAGGAGAAAGTGTAGATCTAGAAGAAAAAACTCATATCTAGGGAAAGAAAACGTTGAGATTTGGAATTTAGAAGACATCAGAGGTGACAAGTGAATGGGAGCTTTGACGCTACTTTTGCAGCACGAGGAATACACAAGAAGCCACCCAAAATGAAAGAAAAAATAAATAAACAATAGATCAATAAGCAAAATTTGATACTAACAGAAACTCAAGATTCCTCTGAAGTTTCAAAAAAATATTCATTTTAATTTAGCAAGGCACATTTAACGGTACTCACAATTGGGGAGATCAGAGATCAAGTGAAATAATTGTAAATTTAACACAATTAGAAAAAAATTAAAAGTTATTGAGTATAATAAGAGAGATGTATATTGATAAAATTATCTCCTTTTTGGGAGATTAGAGCCCAAAATCTCAAGAACAACTTTAAAGTTTCATTGGAAAAGAAAAGTAATGGGATGTCTTAACATATTACATTTATGCCGTATGTTTGATAGTCTCTTTTAAATTCAGCCAGAAAGGCTTGAGTAATTGAAGGGGCTACTTGAGTTTAAAATACTTCAATGCGTTTAAGTAAGACTTGCTTCTAAATTAATTACTACGTGACTCGTGAATATATAGCGTATTTTTTCAAACCTAGAGATGTGTATCTATTCAAACTTTACATAGAAAATCATTAAAAGGAAAATCAGAAGAAAAAAAAAAGCATGAATCAATTTTGTATTAATAGGAATAAATAAAATACCTTTTCATTTCAATAACATAGAGAATAGGATTTAGCAGCATAAAAATACAGAAAAGGGCCTAAACTATCCCTATCGTTCACTAAATGGATTACAAATATCCTTCGTCCACCTATTCGTCCGAAAAAGCACATGACGTAAATTCTATTAACAAAATTACCCCGCGACTAACGGCAGAACCTGAGGGCCTTCTGTTAAATGACATGACAGATTTGGAATTTTTATCTTCCTATATACTATTTGAAACTTTATTATCCTCCATCTCAAGTTTCAATTTAATTACATAGGCATATACAATTTACCAATTATATACATTTTAGGAATTTAATGAGAATCAATTAACTCCTATAATCTCGCTAACATACATAACCCACTCCCCCCACGTTTCTATGTCCATACCTCCCACGATTGTGTACTCTCTCCCTCTATTAGCGCTCTCTTTCATTTTTGTCAATCTTTCTGAACTCTCTCTCAAAATCCTAAGAAATCAGTAACAACTTAAAATATTCATTCCCTTACAATGAAGAAGAAAGGAGTTCCAAAGAATAGCCCTGAAAAAGCTAGTGTTGGTGATAGTCCTACTTTTGATTTGGGTGTTTTCTCACAGGATTCACCCAAAAAAATAGTGAAATCGACACATGCAAAATTAGAGACAAAGTCCAGGCTTTCTCCTCGTGAACCAAGGCTGAAGCTCGAACAAAATTTAAGCATGACAGGGATGCTGGTGAAGCTTCGACATCTGCTAAATTAGTAAAGCGGAAGGGCAAAGAAATTACTCGTGATGATTATTTCGTCGAAGAAGAATGTATCCCGAAACCTGCAAAAAAAATCAAAGTTTCTCCTACCGTCAAACCTTCAAAGAAGAAGAAGGTTCAAAAATCTCCTAAAATCATACCCCAAAAGTCATTGGAGAAGGTAAAATTTTAGTAGTTACAATTTTTGGTTCTTTTTTTTTTTTTTAGTTATAAAACATGTTCTCATTCTCATGACTATACCTATTTTTTATTTTTTTGTATTTGTAGAAATTTTGTCTACATTATGTATATTTTTTGTTGGTTATCAACTTTTTTACATTTTTCTGGAAATTGTAGATTTCTTGTATATTATTCGGAATAATTTTGTTAGGAAATGTACTACATGATTTAGTTAGTTTTATTGGTTATTATTTGCTCTATTTGTAGATGTTAGTTTTATTTTTTGTAAATGAATTGTATATATTATGTCTAATTGTTAGTTTCTAATTTCTTGCTCTAAATATTATTTTATCAGTGCATTTGTAGCTTTAATGTGGTCGGTTGTTATATATGTTTACTAATTTTGTAACTTACTCGTATGCAATGTATTAATGTCTTTCTGATTGTAGCTAAAGTGTGATAAAATTGTGATTATTTTGTTTTTTGGTCTTTAAACAAGCTTTATTAACTTACTGTTTCTTTTGGTGCAGAATTAAATATTTTTTGCACCACTTGATGTTGATTATGGCACCATTAGGTTCCAGACATTATCCGATCCTAATGTTCCTGGCCAAATCAAGATGTTATTGTCTGAAAATGGGTTAAAGATGTTTAAGAAGTCATGTTTTGGGCACTTTCTTTCCCTGCCCAAAATATGTATCCAAAATCAGCAATTATCCTTCTCATGAAGTATGAAATGAACGCATCCGGTTCTCATTTTTTTACAGCAGAGATAAAGGGTGAGAGTTTGCACTTTGGGTTGAGGGAGTTTGCCCTTATCACTGTTACATGTTTTACAGAAGTAACGGACTTTGGTTATACAACTAAATATGACAGTAAAACAATGAGGAGCTATTTTCAGAACAAGAAAAAAGTTGAGAAATCGTACTTGAAACAAATTGTAACCAGCCGTAGTTGGGTGAATGATGAGGATGCAGTCAAGCTGTGTATTCTCTATCTGATAGAATTGTTCATCTGTCCTTCAGAGATAGATAATAGTTTGATAGACCATTTTAGGTTCTATTTGGTGGACTCAGGGCCGTATGCGAATTTCGCATGGGGTATCGAAACTTATACATAATTGCTTCAGTCTGTTGGGCATAAGCTGAACCCTTTGGTGCATTTTTATCTCATTCGAGGTTGCAAATCTGGTTGTATGATTACTGCTCTACAGTCAACGCTAATATAGCTATAAGGGTTGGTAATTCCATCCCCGGCATACTTAACTGGACAGCTAGTAAGGGCAAGATATGGATTTCTGCATTGGAAGAGAGGATGATCAAACCATCATGGATCAAGGTACATATTTTTCACTTTTGGACATATATAATACAAATTATCTACACATTTTATACATATGATGACTAGGTCCCTCAAATTTCTTCTTCACTTAGTTCACTAACATGCTTGAAGCCCTAGAAGAGCTTTCTAAAATGACTTTTCCAGACAAAGTTGAATACATCCTTGAAGAAGCTGAAACACAGGCCGAGCATCCGACATATGCTCCATCTCCATCTGGACATAAGCAGGCAATGGGAATAGATGACAAGAAAGATATTGTGAAACAACTAAATAAATTAAGAAAAGATATTGATAAGGTAACATCTTAAGATAATCCTAGCTGATTTCTTTAATTTATGTTATGTAAATTATTTATTTAACTCTTTCTATTTTAATATGTAGGTCGGTTCAGACCTTGGATTGTTCAAGAAAGAGGTATACCTAATCCTTGATTTTTAATCTTCTTTTATATATGTGTAAGCCTCTAATTGTCAGATACATTATAACCATTTTTTGTTCTTTAGGTTTTTCAAGAACTAAGTCGCTTTTGACTGCTGCTCAATGATTCCATCAAGTCTGTGTTACAGGCAATAAAAAGTCAACTGGATACTAACATTGATGCTAAGGTTTCATTCGAAATATATTCATTTTGGACAATAATTTTTACCATATTTATGTTTATATTAGCATTCATAAAGCATATAGCCTAACAAATTCTGCTTGCAGTTTATTGGCAGTTCTACGAAAAATGATGAGCATTACAAAGAAAAGAACAAATAACATAATCCTGGTAGTAGTGCTAAACCAGTGTTGGGCAGCATCAGTAAAATAAGTATTTTAACAATTTTAACACAATTTGATGACAAATAACCTACATTATATTTACATTATATCTACATATAGCCTAAATTACTAGCAAATAATCTACATTATATTTTCAATTGTTGTCTTAGATACATGACATATGTCTGACATTCAAAATAAGAAGAACGCTCCTATATCATGCCCTGTATGTGGTGACTTATCTTTCCAATTTCAAAGGGCATTGGAGGAAGAAACTGCATGTATGATTTAGTACATTTTATCTAAATATTTCACAATACATATTACATCTTAGCTACAAGCCATAATTTCAACAAATTAACTACAATTAAATTATAATTTATCTACAGTGTTATTTCTGTTTACTACAAATGATCTACTATTTTATTAAGTTGTACACATTTATTGTAACAAAGAAGAAAACTATGCATGTGGACTCTCCAAAACAAGATGCAAAAGTTGGCATACAAGGAGAGCATTTAAATGAGGAGAATGAGACTATGCATTTGCAATCTCCCATTCAACAAGCAAATATGATACAACAAGGAGATGATTGCAATAAAAATTTCAATGGTATTATATGTTACAATATAATTATAGGAAAAAACCAACAGCTTTCATATAAGTTTCAGTTTTTCCAAAAGAACTGATGCAACCAATTTGTTTTAAATTGTGTAGGTGAACCAGTCGACTATATCAATGTGATTGATTCGGACAAGGACTCCAGGTATGAAAAAAGGGTAGTAACACTTAATGATTTTGAGCTGCAAGAGAACTTCTCACAGATTGTTAAGTTCGGTGAAGTTAATGAAGATGAAACAACCTTGATGCATCAAGGAAGAACAAGGGTTCCTGCAAAGAATACCAGATCCTCCTTTCTCCCTTATTTCAGTTCCGGGGGAAGCACTTTTATTGGACCTCCTCCAATTTTCAACATTCAAGCATTCATTTACTGGGGCTATTGGCGATTATGTTGATCCTGACTTGTTGGAAGAATTTAATAAGTGATTATATTTAGGTACCGACACGGTTTCAAAGAGGTTAGATTATATAATTTTTTTTTATATTATCAAGTGCATACAATTTATGTATTTTCAATTGAAACTACATAGTAATTGTATTTTCTATGTCTTTAAATAGGAGGAAGGCGCCTTATACTTTAAAATATAACCAGCTCAAGCCGTGGTTTGATCTTGGAGTGGAGAAAGTTGATAAAAAGGACTGATTTTATACTTTGACACATCCCGAGCAAGTCCTTAACAACACGGTACACACATACCCTGGCAGAATTTAATGATTAGCTGTAGTATTATGTTATTTTAAAAATCTGTAGATTTTTTGTTTGAAAATTCTAGTTAAATTGTATGAAGCATTGCGAAATAATGAAATCTATTTTTTTTGCAGCACATTGATGTTATTTTATACTATTTGAGAAAGAGAGGAAAGTATAATCCTGAAAACAAAACACAGTTTACAGCCACTGACTGTACGTTCAAGACTAGAATTGAAATTTTTTAGGAGAGGTACATTAATGCTCCTGCCGATAAGAAGCTTGTTATTGTCAAACCCCAGGACATCATATCTGAATATATATTGGGGTACCGATTCCTTGCAAATGTTGCATGGGACAAAGTTGATTTTGCGATTATGCCCATAAACATTGTGGAGAAATTTCATTGATTGTTGTCTGTGTTTGACATTACCGATATAGTTCTATATATTTATAATTCTATGGTCTTTTCACGAAATCACAAATTTGTTGAATCTGTTGTCGACAAATTTGCTATTATGATCCCTCTCTACTTGTCATGCACCGGCTTCTATGGCAAGCGTCCAGACATCAACTACAAGAACACAAAGGCATACATTGAAAAAGGTGTTACTGACCCTCTTGACATTCAGTGGTTGGTCGGTGAGATACCCCAGCAAAAAGAGCGATGACTGTATGTGTTGCTTTTCTTTCTATCTATTTAAAAAATATTGTATTTTACATTGAATGCTAAATCTTTTCGCCTATTATTTTTTGCAGTGACTGTGGTGTATATATGGCGGCATTTGTAGAATATAATAGCATTGGAGAGCTATCGATTTCAAAGGAAGACCTTCTTGATATTGATCAACACCATAGACACTGTGGAGCGCTCCTTTGGGATTATGTTAGGAAAAAACAAGAGATTGGTGCAATTAGTAAAAGTGCGATGAATGGCAAATTAGCAAGAAGAAAGGTGCACCAGCTGTAAACGAGAAAATATAAGTCCGGAAAAAGAAGAATTAGTTGCCCTTTTCAGTAGAAAAATTGTAGTTAAAGTGTTTAGTTGTAATTGGATTATAGTAAAGTTGTAGACAAATTGTTTATTAAGAACAAGTCAGCTGCAATTTATTTGTAGCAGATTTGTGCTACAGTTGTTTTACCTTTTATTTTGTTATTTTGTCCAGAATTCTACTACTTAGAATAGAAAACATCTGTGACTTTTTTCTTTTGGTTGAAAGTTATTAGTGCTTGAACTCGATATTGGTACTATATAAGTTCTTTACAGCATAACACAATTATGTCTACAACTACTATAAAAAATACATAATCTATTCAATTTAAGCAGTGTTGTTTGGAAAGGCTGAAAAGTAATAAGTAAACACAGTATTTGAACAAAACAACTACAAACCAATTGTATTAAGAGTTGAAATCTGTTTATCAAACATTCATCATAGGAGACAATCTTTATTCAAAATAGCAACACAATTACACCACAACTATAATTCTCCAGAATAGAACAAATACAACTTCATATGTCCTAAAGGACAGATTATCATCAACAATACTCAGTAAAAAAAAAATTTAAACTGTATTAATTTTTATTTTCTTTTGGGAGCATTCCTGCAAAATCTTTTGTTATGCCCTTCTAGTCCGCAGTTGCCACATGAAACCTTGTACTTCTTTGCATTTACTTTATCATATGGTTTGTATCTTTATTTTTGAGGTCTCTCTGGCTGCCTTTTCCCAGTAGGTGGCATTACAACTTCTTCAGCTATATGTCGTGGCACATTCCATTTGCTTTCATCAGGCAGCAGGTCTACTGGTATTTCATAAGTCTGCAGAAGGCTCTCCCTCGTGTAATAAGGAGAACAATAGTTTGCATAAGACTCGTTCCTGTGCCTCAAAGCTGCCAAAACATGTGGACATGGAAGTTCATCAAGATGGAATTGTCTACAACTACATCTCTTATTTTGAAGGCAAATAATGAAGCGCTTCACATCATCTATCACAGTATGGATGTAATCTGTTGAAGCCTTCACCTACAATTTTATTACAAACATACAACAATTTGTCAGCAACAGATATAAAAAAAAATAACTACAATTTATACAACAATATTTCTACAATTATTAGTATATATTTAGTTTGACGGAATCAATAATCTAATGTTATTGGCTATAACTTACTCTCATCTTCTACAATAATGTTCTATTGTCCTCTAACTCTTTGTTGTATTTTTTCCCAAGGTATGTGAACGTACTCTTTGTATTCAATAACTTTTCATTAGTCCAACTTTCAAGAAGAGTCCTCATGTACTCTAATAGTTCTACTATGGGCAACTCTCTTGCATATTTGGTTACCACATTCAAGGACTCTAGCCAATATCGTATAGGTATGCTTTAACACGTGTGTCGATCTCTTCAATCTTTGACATTCTTTTATTAAGTTCATCAAGCTTGTATGATCGTGCCGTGGCAAAGTACAATTCGCTTAACTTTAGATGATCCTTCTTGAACTTTGACCTTACATTTGTCCAAATATGTCACATGCAAGCATAATGTGGCATGCCGGTATAAACAGTTGATGTTGCCTTCAAGATACTCTCATTCCAGTCCGACGGTTTTTCACCATATGCATGTTTGAATTGCTCAAAAAAAACCACCTCCATGATGCGTCATTTCGGAATCAACAACAGCGTATGCTAGTGGTAATATGCTACCTATCACATAGGTAGCCAAAAAAAATCAGTTTCCATAATAAAACTTAAAAATATAAAAAATACAGTACAAAAATAACTTTATAACAATATTTTTACAATTAATCTACATTGCTTGTTACATCCATTGTGCTATCTGTTAGCATGATTCCCTTATATACCGAATTCAAGAAGGTGCCATCAACTACTACAACTGGCGTATAATGCTCCCAACCATTGATGGACGTACTAAGTGCAACAAATGCATATGATAAATAGTCATCTTCAGTCTTCTGCAATTTCACTACCGACCCCGGATAAGTCTTCTCCAGAATATACAAATAACTTGGCAAGCGACTGTAGGAATCAACATGATGACCTCTCAAAAATTCCAAAGCCTTTTCCTTTGCTCTCCAAGCTTGCATGTATGTTAAGTTCAAATCATGATCCAACAACATGTCAGTTTGTATGTCTTTTGGTGTGTATATTGTCTTAGGATCCGCATATTTTGGCATCACCATGCTGCCAACTACCATGGCAGTAGGTTTGCATTATATATATGTGTTGTCCATCAAAGAGCATGTGTGCAAGCTGTTGAATCTTCGAACCATGAACAATGCTGATTCATTTATGCTGGTGGACTTGAAGTGCCACGTACAATTATCCCCAAAACATAAGAGGCAGTAGCTACAGAATAAAAACAATCTAAAAAATGTTATGCAAATGGTAGCTACAGAATACGAGGCTATTTACGCACAACAACTTGTCTTAAACAATTTATATACAAAAAAATTACAACTTATACACAATATGAATTTGACAAATAAAATGTTTCTATCTTCTCGCCCTAAACCTTTTCACCCTGAATCTTATTCATGATAGAATAATGCTTCATTACACTGACAATTGTTTGCTTGTCTTGGTAAACTTGGCCTACTTCAATTACATTTAGCATATGTTCTGTTATGATGATACTTTCATATTCCACAATTGTCGGAGATGTTTGCATATCAATCAACTTCACTGTTCTTGATACTTCTCCAATTGTGTTATAACTGCTTGACAATTGTACCACGTTAATATAACGATAATTAGATGAACCTGCACTCAATTAAAAGTATAGTAATTCAGACGTCTGTATATTCATGTGTTCAGTATTTGATAGAATACTTGTAGAGACATAACATTTGAACTACATTTGTTATGTAGTATTATTGTAAATAATTTATAGTAAAATTGTAGAACACTTGAAATTGAATAACATCAGCACTGAAAAAACAGAGCAAACCTGCAATTGTGCTCGCATTCGACATACTGTATTCCAAATTGACATCACGCACTGTTATACACAGCAGATACATTTCTAAGTTTTTATTTTTCTTTTTCATCTCCATATACACTCGAACTCCCATATCATTCCGAATTTCTATTGGAGGACAAATTTCATTGACAGTGTATTTGATTTCGATGATTTTTGCGGAGGTATCGATCATTAGATGCTCTAAAATTTCGGAATTCAATTGACTATAATTTGAATCTTCATTGACTATAATTCCATCAACATCAAAATCTTTGTATCTCCCAACGCTATCCCACCGACCATTGAGCTGAAGTATAATCGCTAATTTTAATATTATGTCGCGAAATTCAATTCAATTGTAGCTAATTATTTTATTCAAAACCTTTGTTTATGAAAAACTAGAGGAAACCAGAGAAATCCAGAGAATAGAAGGATACTACAGATATGTTGCCTTGATTATGGTGCGACAATAACCAGAGAAAATCTGTGTAATAGAAGGATTCTACAAATATGTTGCCTTGATTATGGTTTGATTGCGTCAGTAAAATCTCTAATTGAAATATAAGCGATCCCAAAATCCCGCGTCTAAATAAGGAAGACTATCCCAGAAAGGAGTCTAGTTTAAACAAATATACATTTTTTGTAGCTAAAACGTGCTTAGGTCGGGTAAATACATAAATTTGAAAATTTTTGGTAGCTGAATTGTTTTTAGAGATAAGTTTATCTTTAATTATCTCCTCAAACTCAATATTAAACAAACATAAAAAAAGAATCTTGGTTGTGGAGAAATATTATTTGCAGTTGAATAAAAGGGTATTCATTTTTAGTTTTTTTCTTCTTCTTTAAATTGAGTTTTAAATGGTGTTTTGTAATTCAAAATAAGATCCTTCTCAATTTAGGGGCTAAAGCTAAGTTCTTTTGAGCTATTTCTTCATTATTAAAAAAAGGATTAGTATTTTTTGTTTTGTTGGTGCTAAATACAAATTCTGAAGAAGATCCTTTTGGATTTAGGGGCTAAAGATTAATTCCTTAAGTTATTTTTTGGTATTTTTGGTTTATTGGTGTTTGGGTTTTGATGAGATTTGTCCTAATTGTAAGTTTTGTTTTGGTTGGTGAATTTCCTTATTATGGATTTTCTTGATTGATTTTAATAGTGTGATTTGGTCCTTTCTTTTTCTTCAAAGATTTTCTTGATTGATTTTAATAGTGTTAGATTTGTTCTTTTTTTTTTTCTTCTATTCTGCTTAAAGTAATTTTATGTCAAGGTAAGAAAAGCTTGGGTTGAATTAGGTAAATTGGTTGAAATAAAACCCATCTTTTGTTTCAGATCGAGATTGTCACGTGACCCAGTAAAAAATTACCATGTCATTAATAGAAAATCTATAGATTCTATTGTTAATCGCGAGAGTAAATTTATTAATAAAATTAACGTCATGTATTTTTTTTTGGATGAATAGGTAAATGGAAGACATCTTTAAACCACCTAGTAAACGGTTGCCACTTTGACAAGGTATTTGCGACGACAGTGGTGATTTATAATTTACACAAATATCCATATCAGAGAGCTACTTTCGCTTTCAATAAAGTTCAGAACCACTTCACCCTCATGCTTCCACTTTAGTTTAGACAATAACAGAAGTATCTCTTTTCATCTTTGGTCGATGAATCGATATAGAATTTTAAAATATTATCTGAAATTAAAGAATAATAGTTTATAGTAACTTAATAAAAATTATCATATTAAATCTAAAACTTGAATGGTTAATGAATTTAAATTTTAAAATTTTAAATATTACAATATGTAAAAAAGAAGAGGTATCGTATATTTTAGCCAGTAAGAAAGCGGATGTCGGATAAATTGGGAATGATAAAGTAATATTAGTACGGCATTTAGTTATCGTTGCAGAGACAAAAGCAACCGGGTTCCCAAATCCGTCAGCCCCAAATTTGGGTTGTTGGGGTCAAAACAATCAGGCTCATGGTTGCTTCCTGGACGAACTCACTAATACATGTCCATTTCCACCAATCATGTCTTATTCCTACCCTTTTTTAAACAAAAAGCAAAAGCCTGAAAATGCAGAGAAAAATGAACGGAACACCATTATTCTGCAGCAGTTTGAATAATAAAGGAATGGGTATTCAGCTAAGCTTTCAGCTTCTAATAGCAATTATCACTGCAGTTCTAGTCATTACCACTTTGTCCATGTCCAGAGGGATTAAAGAGGCTCCAAAGTTAGTTGAGAAGCAGCCTCAGAAAAGGTCATTATCTAGCTGCAATTTCTATTCTGGCAAATGGGTTTTTGATAACCAGTCTATCCCTTTTTATAATGGGACAAATTGTTCGTTCATGGATGATGGAATGGCTTGTCAAAAGTATGGGAGGAAGAATCTTGACTATCTCTACTGGAAATGGCAACCCAACGATTGTGACCTTCCAAGGTAATTTCTTTTTCTTTCTGCTTTTCTTCTATTTGCTCTCCTTTGGGGTTATTGGGTGTTTATGGTTTTTGATTGTAATTCTGGTTTTGCAAAGATTTAATGCCACAGCAATGTTGGAGAAGTTGAGGAACAAAAGGGTTGTTTATGTAGGAGATTCACTCAATAGGAACCAGTGGGTTTCAATGGTCTGCATATTAGAGCCAGAAATCCCTAATCATCTCAAATTTGTTCACCATAATGGCTCTTTGGTCACCTTTAAAGCTATTGTGAGTTTCCATCAACTATATCTTCTCCAAAACCCCAGTTTGCTCTTTCCTTTGAATTTTGATTGCAGTTGAGTTTTATTAGCTTTTGTGTTTGAACATTGGTGAAGGAATACAATGCTACTATTGATTTCTACTGGGCACCATTGTTAGTTGAATCAAACTGTGACGATCCATCGTATCATCGTGTGGAAGAGCGCATAGTGAAAATCAATTCCATAGAGAAGCATGCCAGAATTTGGCAAGATGCTGATGTGTTTGTCTTTAATTCCTACCTGTGGTGGAGATTGAATTTGAAGGTTCTGTGAGTACATCTTTGCAACCTTTGGCCATTCATATGAAACTCTATTCCTTAATTTTCAAGATTTTAGGCATAAGGTGCTTCTTAATTTATGATAGAGATTTTGTAATTTCAGGTGGGGATCTTTTGAAAGTGCAAATGCAAAGTATGAACATTTGGGGATGCTGCATACATACGAGCTGGGGCTGCAGACATGGGCAGATTGGCTGGAGACTCATGTTGATCGCACCAAAACTAGAGTTTTCTTTGTTAGCTTGGCACCAACTCACAACAGGTATATAATATTGCTTCATCCGGTCTTGAATATTAGTCGATTAGCAAACTGAATTTGTTTCAAAACATTAACAGAAGCATTGTATCAGTAATTTTTTCTCAAATTTACTCTTGCTATTCATATTAGTGCATTGATAAATAAGTGTTACATATTGGGAGATAAATGGCAGTTTAGACAAATACTCTTACAACTAAACCTATTAACTTTCTTTCTTAAGGGGTGTGCTAAAATCTATAATCCATAAGCAGCATAATTGACTCATCGTTTTTACAAATGCGTTGGCCATTTCTGAAGAACTATTCCAACTTTAGCACCCCCAACAACTCTTTCAAATAGAAAATGTCAATTGCATCTTTGAATGCACCAATATTACTTAGAACATAAAAGCAAACTGTCTTATTCATACAATTTTCTATTTCTTTCCTAAACTGAAACCGAGGGTGGTGGGATGGAAAGTCCAAGAAAATAAGAATAAATAAGTTGTAGTGATGTCAAGCCCCATTTAGGAACAAGTTTTCTGTGATATGATATCATGTCATGAATCATCTTTTATTCTTGACTTTCGGTTCAAATACAGCTAGTTGAATTTTAACTTTCAAATACTTTAGGGGTTTACACAAACTGGCTAGTAATAGTACTAATTTACTATAGAAACATTTTCAAACATAAAATGGCAGGGCAGAAGATTGGGGGAAAGCAAATGGTCAGAATTGCTACAGTGAAACAGAGCCAATTTCCAATGCAGAGTATTGGGGATCAGAATCAGATCCTGAAATGATGACATTGGTGGAAGTAGCCATTAAGAAATTGAAAGAGAAGAGTGGTCTCAAAGTAGATTTGTTGAACATTACTCAACTTTCTGAATATAGAAAAGAAGCCCATTCATCCATTTATAGAAAGCACTGGGATCCTCTGACAAAAGAACAGTTGGCAAATCCTAGTACTTATGCAGACTGTATACATTGGTGCCTTCCTGGAGTTCCTGATGTTTGGAATCACTTTTTATATGTCTACCTTCTTTACTTGTGACCCACACAAAATGTGACTAGTTGTTGCAACAATAGTAAAATGTAGAGTTAGTTTATTCTTGAAAGGACTGAATGATTATCTCATTCCTTTGCTAAAATGATAATTCAGGCTCAATTACTGTACTAAACCATGCTGTTGAAGGGAAAAAGCCTATACATGTCTATACCAAATCAATGAATGCAAAATGTATTTGCATTTGTGATTTTTATAGTTAAGTGGATCAGTTTGGTATAAAAATCTAGCGAGAGTAAGTATTTTTGTTGTTAAGCACTCACAGCTCAACAATGAATACAGAATACACATTCCACAATTCGTTCGTTTGAAACACTTACTGGGAAATAATCCGTAATTGTCCAAGGTGGGTGTATGAATGATCTATATATATAATATTGAAATCAGCTTATGGATGGAATAGTTTGTAAGCCATGTTTGGCATTGTATGTTTGTCCAACATAGAATACACATCGAATGTTTTAGATTCGTTTTTAAACAACAGAGCGGAATCTGCATATTAATATATAGACGAGAAAACATAATCCGTCTTTGTAATGACCTGACTGGTCGTTTTGAGTTCAAGCATGTTGTTCGGCGGTTTGATACCTTGAGCAGCTTCACTTCATGTATTATAACTGGCACGTGTAGTCGGATTAGATTTTTAGGAAGATCAGAGTTGGTTTGGAAGAATAATTCTCAATTCGAAAGCTTTAAATTGGAAGAGTTGACCAAGGTTTGAATTTTGAGTAAACGACCTCGGATCGGAGTTTTGACGGTTCTGTTAGATTCGATGATGATTTGGACTTAGGCATAGGCATATGTCCGGATTTGGATCTGGAAGTTTGTAGGTTGATTTAATGCTTTTTTGTAAAAGTTGGAAGATTGAAGGTTTAAAAGGTTGATAGTTTTGACCGAGAGTTGACTTTGTTGATATCAGATCCAGATTATGGTTCCGGGAATTCATTCCAGGCTGATTTAGTATCGTTCGACATTAGTTTTAAAAGTTTAAAGGTTCATCCGTTCATTAGGCTTGAATTGATGTGCAATTCATGGTTTTGATGTTGTTTGGTGTGATTTGAGGCTTTGAGTAGGTTCGTGTTATGTTTTGGGACTGGTTTGTGTGATTGGACAGGGTCTCGGGGGCCTCGGATATGTTTGGGTTGTGTCGCGCTCTTATTTGATGTTTCAGCGTCGTTTCCGTGGGTATAAAGGATACTATATTGAGCAAGTGACCTTTGATTTATGATTTGTCGAACCATTAGATCTGTATCGTAATTATGGAGTCATAGCAACAAGAATCATTGAATTCCGATGTCGTATGAGAGAGTTATGCCTATTTTCGTATCAGGAAAGATTGCTGGTTTTTGGTGCAAACCTTTATTATTCGCGTACGCGAGAGAGGTCCCGCAAACACGAGAGAGCCCAAGCGCTATAATAAGACAATCATGGCATAAATCAATAATATTTGCTGCGGCGAGCAGCCCGATCAATCGCACGGACAACTCACATGCTGCACGGACAGCTCACGTGTTATAGTATTAATATCTGGATCTGCACGGACGATTCACGTGCTACACGGACAATTCACGTACTATAGTATCAATATTTGGATCCGCACGGGCGACCCACGTGCTGTGCGGACAATTCACGTGATATTGTATCAATATCTGGATCCGCATGGATAACTCACGTGCTATAGTATCAATATCTGGATCCGCACGGACAACTCACGTGCTGCACGGACAACTCACGTGCTATAGTATCAATATCCTCACAATCTGGTCCTCGGCCTCACTTAGTCATCAATATCTCCAGTCTCTTGGGCTCACAATGTCATGAAAATCAACCCAAAATGATGATGTGATGCATCAATAAATGGTATCAGAGACTGAGATATGTTATGCGAAGGAATGCGTATGACTGAGTATGTAATTGCAATTTAAACAAATGACTCAACAACATGGATGGCCTCAGCGGGTCCCAACAGTACTAGCATATAGCCTAAACATGACTTCTAGCGTAAATTACAGCTCAAGTGCTCTAACAGATAGAGTACAGTAAAAATGTTCAGATAAAAAAGCTACACAATTCCATGGAATCGACTAAATCACAATGCTCGTCACCTCAATATCAATCACATAACACGTAATTCGGGATTTCATACCCTCAGCACCAAGTTTAGAAGTGTTACTTACCTCGAACAAGCTAAATCTAATACCGAGTAAGCCAGACGATGCTCCAAAAATGCCATCCCGCGCGTACCAACCTCCGAACGGCTCGAAACTAGCCAAAAGCAACTCAAATATATCAAATAATGCCAAAGGAAACAAACTCAATCGATAAAGGTCGAATCTTTAATCAAATGCCCAAAATCAACCCAAAAGTCAAACACGGACTGACACCTCGGAACCCGACAAAACTCACAAAATCCGACAACCCATTTAATTACGAGTCCAACCATACTAGTTTCACTCAAATACGACTCCGAATCGATGTTCAAAACTCAAAAATTCACTCTATGAGACTTTAAGCAAAAACCCCCAATTTCTCTTTTGAAATCATCACCCAAATACCAAAAACGAGTTTAGACTCGTGAAATATAATCAAAATCGAGTTAAGAATGCTTACCCCAATTCGTGTGGTGAATTTCTCTCCAAGGTCTCCCAAAACCGAGCTCCAAGTCTCAAAAATGAGAATAAAACGACCAACCCTCGAAAATATAGCTTCTTCCTAGCGTCGTTCGCATTTGCGGTCACACTGTCGCATCCGCGACCCCCGCTTCTGCAGTAAAATTCTTCGGTTATGCGAAAACAGTTTGGACCCGTACCCCTCGCACCTGCAGTAACAAAACTCCGCTTCTGCGAAGACCTTCACGCCTGCGCTCCAATTCATCGAACTGACAAGCGCAAAACATAACACGAAATTGATGCTCGCTAATCAAAGATAGTATAGAAAAATATCGTTTCTACAGGGATTGGATTTGAACAATGCTCGAGTAATTTCTGGCTTAATTGCTATTCAGGAAGATCAACACTTGAGTTGGAGTGATTACTACTATAATTAACTACTAAATTAAGACTACTATTAATTAGCCCCAATCACAAAGAATGAAAGGTGAACTAAAACGGCTTGTAAATAATATGAGAAATAAGGGCCGTGACATGATAGGTGTAAGATAGTTATTCGGGATTTAATTCTGTTTAAATTCACTTCTAATTTTCTAATGATTCTCACGAATTCACCCGATAATTAGCTTAAACGTAAGGTCAAGATTCCTCTCTCGATTAAATCTGAACTCTACAAAATAAACTAATATGAAGCACTCGAAGATATGCAAGAACACATTAATAGGCTAGTCTTTAGGAAAACGTCTCTCGAATATTATCCTAACTTGGTTTAATCAACAATTCAAAAAGCTCTCTCGATTACTTAGAAGAATTACTAAATTAAACCAAACAAAATAATACATAATTAATCACCAAAATATTCATCTTTCGATTAAATAATTTGGTGAAAAAATTCGCAATCAATCCAAAGTACCATAAACGAATTCATGCAATTAAACTAGAGTTAAATCTACAAACAACACTCAAAACACCATATCTGTCAAAACCCTAGGGAAGAACTACTCCATAGATATGAAGAAAGCCATCACAAATAAGTTTAAGAACGTAGAAAACATCAAAGATAACTTTACAATACAAACTCTCGTTTTGCACTGGTTGTTGGCAAGAGAATTGATGAAATCTTATGTATTCACGCCGTGGTAGCACTCTCCTAGGTCGAATCCACCTTCAAAAACGTGTTCTTAGTGTATTTATGCCAAGTAGGAACAAACGGGGATGAAACTACCCTCTTTGAGTTGAAGTGAAAAAATCCTCTGACAAAATTGCACAGACGCGGCGCACCCATCCTCTTCACGTTTCTGCGATGGACAGCCCGCATCTGCGAAGTCGCTTCTGCCACCAAGACCCTTCAGATGAGGCACACCAGTACTAGACATTTTTCAGCAATGCAACAAGAGGAAAAATGATCTGAACCACGTCCGTAACTCACCCGAGCCACTCGGGACCCCGTCCAAATATACCTACAAATCCCATAACATAATACGGACCTACTCGAGGCCTCAAATCACACATAACAACATCAAAACGATGAATCGCACCTCAATTCAAACTTAAATGAACTTTGAACTTTCAACTTCCAAACTCGCGCCGGAACATATCAAATCAACCCGGAATGAACTCAAATTTTGCACACAAGTCCCAAATGACATAATGAAGCTATTCCAATTCTCAGAACCACACTCCAAACCCGATATCATCAAAGTCAACTCCCTGTCAAACTTATGAATTTTCCAAACCTTCAAATTTTCAAATTTTTCCAATTAGCAGCGAAACCATCTAGGAATATCCAATTGCAAATCGGGAACGGAACCATCGAAACTCCAATCCGAGGCCAAATACTAAAAGTCAAACTTGGTCAACTCTTCCAACTTAAAGTTTCAAACATGACATTCATTCTTTCAAATCACTTCTCAATAACCTGAAAACCAAAACCGATGATTCACATAATTTATAATACACCATACAGTGCTACTCATGCCCTCAAACTACCAAGCGAAGTGCAAATGCTCAAAACAACCGGTCGGGTTGTTGCATTCTCCCCCACTTAAACATATGTTCATCCTCGTACATTCCCAAAGTCGTTCCAAAATCATCAAATCAACGTGTAACCTTACTATGCAATACCCCTGATCCCACGTCATCCTAATTCATATAAGCCTAGCGACATAACCAAATTGAAGATCCTTAATCCAACCTTAGACCATAAACCTTGGAACCCAATTTCCAACACTCGAAATTCCCTACAAGACACGAATCTCACATCTACACACTGTATAAGTCTGAACAAGGTACATGCCATAACCATAGCCCAAGACACAGTCATATGATATACCACATAGATAAATAATCCTCCGAAAGTCCACAATGACTGAACCATAACACATACTATCAGCTGGATAGCTTTGGCCACATCTTCATAGTCCACAACCACAAAACCATCTACTTCTGAGAACTCCCAGTCGCCAAATCCATAGAACACACGAATCACCATATCTGATCCCAAATCCACCCTTCGAATGGCTAACACATCTCTCTCACACGATCATCCCACAAGGAATACTTCTACAATTCTTTCGTGCCACAAAGCAAAATCTAAATATCAGCAGTCGATCAACCAGGCGAGTACCGCAATACCAATGAAGTGTCTGTAAGTAAAAACATAATGCGCCTTCTAAAATGCGCACCCTTCTCAGGCAATAATAAGTAGTAATAGCATTCATCTAGATATCTGAAATCGTCCATGTCGTCTAAGAATTCATGACCTTCCCTTCAAAACTGAACTGTCACTGTGCACATGCAAATCTCGATCCCACACAACACACCACATCCATCATGCCATCATATGAAAAGTACGAGAATCTCATAATCAACTTTGAGTCACTAGCAGAATACATACCCGATCAGTCTGAAACCTTCCATTTGATACCATCCAGGTGAAAATCATGATACGCAACATGCTTCTCACGTCGGTAGGAAATATCCATCTCAAAACCGTGATAGAAACCCTCGAAACTCTGCGAAACCCATTAACACGCAACCAAGCCATCAGAACTGAATCTCTTTAACTCAACCTAGCCACGCAGGTCGACAAACCCAATAGTATTGCCACAAAACACCCGTAAAGCATCCCCTCATCATAAGAACCAAAAGAACAAGCATACCATTACTATACTGATCCAACCTACTACCAAGTTGTCATGTTTCCTCTGAGTTTCTTCTGAATTGACTTCAAGTTGACGCTCCTCCTCGCCATAATACCATGATCCTCAACAAAAACTCATCCCACAAGATCCTAGAATAAAACCACACCGCCTTAAGGCCCATAAGCCATTGTATTCCCTCTTAAGTACACCCCAAAAGTACCATCACCGAGACACCCACTGTGAAGAGACCTTCTGTGAATCTAATGTCGTTTCCTTCACCTTCCTGATGCTAGAATATAGAATCCATAATGATATAGGAATGCCACAAGTCTTGACACCATCCAACCTAAATCTCAAATTCTAGCTATATACAAATCTGCAAAATTCTCAATTGCTATATATAAATCTTGAATCCATTAGAACCTTCTCGAGAGTAATCTACTCTGCTCAAATCTCAATTGCTCCAACTAAACGGGCCGAACAACCTGTGCCCCATTAGCACAACAACAACCAAAGAAGTAATCTACACCTTTCAGCAACCGAGCAATTTCCTACTCCACGCGCACTACGTCCTTCACGAATAACAACTCAATCATTCCATGATTCCCATATACCCATAAAGTGTAACATAACCCGTATCCATAAGTTCCTTTACTCGAGTCATCCTCGATCTCAACCTCCACAAGTCACATCTGATTCACAAGTATGGCTCAAACCGAAACCAGCACAACACATAACCATTAAATCAAATCGGTGATAGCAGACTCCCCCACTTGGCTCAAAGCCATATATCAAAACACTCGATTACTCGCAATACCCATACTCTATTACTACCATAATACCGCAGTGAGATTCAACTAAATCCTTCATAAGCTCATGTAACACAAACCATCTAATACCTCAAATCATCTGCAAATCTCGCATTCATCCTCGTGACGGTTAGGTCAACTATTACAACCAATCCACACTCAAACCGCACAAACAAGACCCACTGGTAGGAAAGAAAGCCTCCACACAACATCATAAGAATCACACATCCGTAGATTACCCCGCAGGTGATAACCCATCTGCTTGGCCTCAAACTAACAATCTCGCTATACCTTTTTACAACCACAACTACTACGCAATCACTTAATCTTCCTAAGTCTGAACTCATCAACAAGACATGAAAATTCACTTCGTTCCACAATTAAACAGCATGAAAAATCTTTCAACACACTCATAACTCGAGGCTATATGTCACATCAAGACAGACTCCTTTTTACATCTCAAGAAAAATCTTCTCGTCACATTCAATCCGGCTGAACACATTCCGCATTCACATCATACTCATCATATAGCCATCCAACCACTCCTCGAGCTACCAATTCCACTAATAGGGACACTACTGGACTTATAAGTCCAAAAGCACGTGCTAACATAACTGAAATTCCGTGCTCAAGCTACAGTCAAAACTCGGCCTCAAGTCCTCCAGACCGGCCCATCATCAGTATACAAAAATCACATTTCGCACCTCATCCATGGAATCACAAGCCGTCGATGTACAACTGATACCGAGCTCTCACATGCACATACGAATGCGTGGAAGGAATTCAAAGAGTTACACTTCAAGCTGAATCAATACCGCACGATAAGGAAAGAAAGATGGAAAGTTTATCCTAAATGCCCTGTAGCTTCTCAAAGATAGGTATGGATGTCGTCATACCGATCCGCAGGACTTTACTAGACACTTGCTCATGACTCGTAGAACCTATGAACCTAGGGCTCTGATACCAACTTGTCACGACTCAAAATCCAACTAGTCATGATGGCACCTAACCCAACCCACTAGGTAAGACAATTAACAACTATCCAATTTAATGAGATTTATTAAGAAAAGAAATGATATTACAACTGCTTGTATACAAAGAATTTCCCAAGCACTGGTAGTACAAATCATGAGCTTCTAAGATTTAGAATTTACAAAGTTGGTATAAAATAAATACATCATCTGTTTGAAATATACATGAACAAATCTAAAATACTAAAGCTACCAAGATCAAGAGGCAACTAGGACTGGAACGCAAGTACGTCTTCAAATCTAGCTCCCATCATACGCAGCAACATCAACATCCATCATCTGCAAGCAAGGTGCAGAAGTGTATTATGAGTACAACCGACCTCATGTACTAAATAAGTAACAAACCTAACCTTAGGTTGAAAGTAGTGATGAGCTGGGACAAGGGTCAGAGTCCAACTCCAATAACCAGCAACAGTTCATAACAATATAATAAAGATGGTACAAGAAATAACTCAGCTCGTTCACAGTTATGAAAAATGGGCATGCTTTTCAAGTATAACAGTAAATCTCTAATCTTTCACTGAAAACAACAAAAATATGAGTAAGTTTGAAAACTGTGATTTTTTCCAAAAACTTTCAACAAAAGTTAAGAAGTCTCATCATCAGATGGCATGAGGAAAGTATATCTCTATGCCTGTATGTCAAGTATGGATGTCAAATGCAATGCATCACAGAGATGAACTCATGTACTCACACTCTCAGAGTACTCAATCTCACTGTCTCACACTTTTCACTCATCACGCTCAATCACTCGACACAGTCACTCACTCAGCACCGAACATGGCAGATCTAGCCAGGGTAGATACAGCCCAAATAAATCAATAACAACTGCGCTCACTGTAGGTGTGCAGATTTCGGAGGGGAAGATCTAGCCCAAGTGCTATAATAAGCCAATCATAGCATGAATCAATAATACCTGCTGCAATGAGCAGCCCGATCAACCGCACGGACAACTCACATGCTACACGAACAACTCATGTGCTATTGTATCAATATCTGGATCCTCACGGACAACTCACGTGCTGCACGGACAACTCACGTGCTATAGTGTCAATATCTGGATCCGCACGGATAATTCACGTGCTGTGTAGACAACTCACGTGCTATTTTACCAATATCTGGATCCGCACGGACAACTCATGTGCTATAGTATCATTATCTGGATTCGCACGAACAACTCACTTGTGCACGACAATATCAATATCCTCACAGTAGCCCTTCGGCCTAACTCAGTCATCAATCTCTCTAGTCTCTCGGGCTCACAATGTCATGAAAATCAGCCTAAAATGATGATATGATGCATCAATAAATGGTAGCAGAGACTGAGATATGTTATGCGAAGGAATGCGAATGACTTAGTATGTAATTGCAATGTACAAAAATAACTCAACAACATGTATGGCCTCAGTAGGTCCCACAGTACCAGCATATAGCCTAAGCATGATTTCTAGTGTAAATTACAGCTCAAGTGCTCTAACACATAGAGTACAGTAAATATGTTCAGATAAGATAGCTATACAGTTCCATGGAATCGACTAAATCATAATTCATATGGTGCACACCCACACGCCCATTACCTAGCATGTGTGTCACCTCAACATCAATCACATAACACGTAATTCAGTATTTCATACCCTCAACACCAAGTTTAAAAGTGTTACTTACCTCGAACAAGCCAAATCCAATACCGAGTAAGCCAGATGATGCTCCAAAAATGCCATCCCCGCGTACCGACCTCTGAACGGCTTGAAAATAGCCAAAAGCAACTCAAATACATCAAATAATACCAAAGAAAACAAACCCAATCATTAAAGGTCGAATCTTTAATCAAAAGTCCAAAATCAACCCAAAAGTCAAACCTGGCTTTGCACAGTGAAACCCGACAAAACTCACAAAATCCGACAATCCATTCAAATACGAGTCCAACCATACAAGTTTCACTCAAATTCGACTCTTAATCGACGTTCAAAACTCAAAAATTCACTCTATGAGATTTTAGGCAAAACCCCCAATTTCTCTTTTGAAATCATCAACCAAATGGCAAAAACGAGTATAGATTCATAAAATATAATCAACATCGAGTTAAGAATACATACCCCAATTCGTGTGGTGAAATTCCTCTCCAAGGTTGCCCAAAACCGAGCTCCAAGTCTAAAAAATGAGAATAAAACGACCAACCCTCGAAAATATAGCTTCTGCCCAGCATCGTTCGCATATGCGGTCACACTGTCGCATCCACGACCCCCGCTCCTGTGGTAAAATTCTTTGCTTCTGCGAAAACAGCTTGGCCCCGTAACCCTCGCACCTGCGTTAACAAACTCCGCTTCTGCGAAGACCTTCATGCATGCGCTCCAATTCATTGCAGATGCGCCAAAATCCTCTACTTCAGCGATCTTCCTCACCCGGCCTCTTCTCGCTTCTGCGATGAACAGCCGCATCTGTGAAGTCGCTTCTGTGACCAAGACCCTGCAGATGCGGCACACCGGTATCAGAAATTTTTCAGCAATGCAACACGAGGAAAAATGACCCGAACCACGTCCGTAAATCACCCGAGCCACTCGGGACCCTGTCCAAATATACCAACAAGTCCAATAACATAATACAGGCCTACTCTAGGTCTCAAATCGCACATAACAACATCGAAACAATGAATCGCCCCTCAATTCAAACTTAAATGAATTTTGAACTTTCAACTTCCGAACCTCGCGCCGAAACATATCAAATCAACCCGGAATGAACTCAAATTTTGAACACAACTCCCAAATGACATAACGAAGTTATTCCAATTCTAGAAACCAAAATCCGAACCCGATATCATCAAAGTCAACTCCAGGTCAAACTTATGAATTTTCCAAACGTTCAAATTTTCAACTTTCGCTAACTGATGCGAAACCTTCTAGGAATATCCAATTGCAAATCCGGGCATACTCTGAGTCCAAAATTACCATCCGTACCTAACTGAACCATCGAAACTCCAATCCGAGGTCAAATACTAAAAGTCAATATAGTATAAAAGATACTATATTGAGAAAATAACCTTTGATTTATGACTTGATTGAACCAATAGATCTGTATCGTAATTATAGAGTCATGGAAACAAGAATAATCGAATTCCGATGTCGTATGAGAGAGTTATGCCCATTTCCGTGTCGGGAAAGAATATTTGTTTCTGGTGCGAAACTTTGTTCTTCGCGTATGCTAGAGAGGTCCCGCGAGCGCGAAGAAGAATTTAGGGGTTGACCAGTCAATGAGAAAATTTTTTCTTTGCGAACGCAAAGGTGTCCCGCAAAGGCAAAGAACAAAAATCACTTGGACAGTGTTTTAAATGAACGGACCGAGCATTTTAGTATTTTGAGCATATCTTGAGTTCTAGAGCTTTGCTTGAGATGATTTTCGCGACGTTGTTCTCTTCTCAACAAGGGAGTAAATATCTGACCTTTATTTTGATGTTTTTCAATGATTATTTTTGTTAGTTATCATTTTTATCCGTATTGGATTGTAGAAATTGGGGTTTTGAGCCCCAAAGTTATAATATGGTAAATCCTTGATTTGAGGGTCAATTCATGTACGAAGCTGGATGATTTTCGGAGTACACACTATATAAGTTATGAGTAATACTTATTTTTGATAATTTTCGAAATCCGGACGCGTGGGCTCAGGGGTTGACTTTTCTTGAGGAATTTTGGAATTTGTTTCTAATTTTTAAATTAGGAGTATTAGAGTATATTTTGATTGGTTTGCACGTTATTTGATTAGTTTCGGATCGTTTGGCATCGGTTTGAGGTGTCAGAAAGGCGTTGGAGCCGGTTATTGAATTTCAGAGCGAGATAAGTCTCCTGTCTAACCTTGTGAGGGAAAAATTACCCCGTAGGTGTTATATTTATTATATGCTGCATGTTGTGGGATTTACGCACGTATGAGGTGACGAGTGTGTGTGCGTATGATAGAATTCTTGATTACGTCTGGGTAGATTTAGACTCACGCCATGCTTTAATTGTACTATTTGAGTTATTCTTGCTCGTGTAATTGCTTTAATTCACATTATGACCTGAAGACTAGACTCGCAGAGTAATGGACTCGCTATTTGAGATATTTGATGAGCTACTTGTTTAGCCGTAGAAATTGTACTTTCCTTAAGGATTTCTTTATTCATCGAAAATTTTCTTGAATCTCATAACTCATACGTACAAAGACCCGTAAAAACTTCATATTCTAATGGGATCGGGCTGAACACCTCAGCAATACTCTTATGGGATCGGGTCGTTCCCCTTGACAGGATATTGTACCACACTCCTAAGGGATCGGGTCGTTCGCCTTGGCAGAATTATGTATAACACTCTTATAGGATCAGGTCGTTCGCCTCAACAGGATATTGTACCACAATTTTATGGGATCGGGCCGTTCGTCTCGATAGTATCATGTACCGCATTTTTATGGGATTGGGCCGTTCACCTCGACATTTCTATAAAACACTCTTATGGGATCTGGCCGCTCGCCTCGGCAGAATCGTGCTAAATACTTGATAAGGAATGCGCGTACTCATGAACTTCCTGACTTGAGATGTGACCGTTGATTTGGTATTAACCATTATGTATTCCATTTGAGGAAGTATCCAATAATTGAGGACCTTATATTTATTGTTCAGTTGTAGACCGTATTATTTGCATATATTTGTACTCATTGTTTACTTACCATGTTTCATACTTGTCTACTTTATTACATTTGATTTACTGGACTATTAATATGTGTCAATGTCGACTCCTCGTCACTACCTCTTTGGGGTTAGGCTAGATACTTACTGGGTATTGTGTTGATTTACATACTCATGCAGCACTTCTGCATTAAATATGCATGATCTGAATTTGGTGTTCATTTGGGCGCGTAGGCGCAACTGCAGAGGGGACTTTATGGTGAGCTGAATTCCATACTACGATTTCACAACACACAGAGTCTCCATCATACTTATTTACTTTATTCTGTCTATCTTGTATCCCAGACAGATGTTGTATTGTTATTGTACTTTCTAGTTGATGCTCATGCACTTGTGACACCGGGTTTTAGGGGTTCTTTGTGGATGTTCATTATTGTAGTCCACGTTATTATTATCATTTCACTTTACGATTTATTTATATTCGAAATTTGGTAAAGAAAAGCACAGGTTTCTAGGAGTGCCACATTTTATCCTATTTATTTAATGAAATTTCTGTTTTTAAGAATTAAAAATGGATAATTATTTAGATGGTTCATTGTTGACTTGTCTAACGATGACGTTGAGCACCATCACGGCCTATAGTAAATTTTGGATCGTGACATACTTCTCTTACTGGGTCTCTTATAGTGCGAATTATATGTATTGTATTTAATGAATTGATAATTCAAAATCCATTTGTCATTGAGTAATTTTGTCTTTCAGTACAGAACTTTCAGAAAATTTTAAATGTTTTCAACTGTAAAAATTGTGATTTGTAGTATATATTTCATGTAATTCTTAAATCTGTTTTAACTTTAGAAGAGCTAAGAAATCAAAGTACGAATTCATACAAAAAATAACTTGATGTGAAATTGCTAAAGCAAAAGACTCTTTTAGTAAAGTACGATTGTTGAGATGTGTTAAAGACTTAAAGTAAAGTACTCTTAGCTCTCAAAATGTTTTATAATAACACAGACGCAATGCTTATTAATACAATAGTGTCAAAATTTACACATCCATGTTGATTAGTCCAAGCCATAAAATAAAATCGACACGAGGAAGCTAGTGTAAACATGAAGATTGTCTTGTACTTGTCCATCAGATGTGATGGAAAATCTGGGACGCCATGTCTGGTCATTGTTCGACCTAACAGGATTCAAAATGCAGACACGTTAGCAGTTTCTTAGCATGACCATTATCTTCTACTTCAGCCTAATTAATTAGTTAATCCAATGGTCAATCCAACATGCTTTCTTTTATTTATTTACTGTTTAATTTGTATATTGCGTCTGATAATATAAAATTAATTTATTTACATAACCAGATCACTAATAAAATATTACAAATAAATCTTTGTGACAAACATAAATTAGTAAAGATAAAAATAATACTAACTGATTTGCTATCACATGTCAAAATTCACTAGAAACTTCTTATAGTACTACAACTAGATATTTGAAATGAATGAACAAGCAAATTGAACTAGGAAAACAGGGAAGGGAATGGTAAAAGCGTTTACTATTAAGCAGCAAGTCTTTTGTCAAGATATATGAGTCATAGCAGCTGATTAATTAGAAAGAATATCTACTAGCAAGAATTCTACCCAAGACTCAGTTATAGGTGTTTTCCTCCCAGCTTTGTCCATAAAAATTCATCCAAACTTGATTATTATAATATATACATGTAATGTGACCCATTCTGTAAGCAAATGTCATACTCAAAGATAAGTGAAGTGTTGGAATTAAGCAGCCATATTGGTATTTAATTACTATTTCCCTGTAAAACTCAGTTTGAAAAGCACACCCCTTCACTCTGCTCCCTATAAATAGCATCATTCTCATCACTCCCAAACACACACAACTTTCATACATATCGCACTGAATTTTGTAGTATAAGAAGAACGAAGTTTTGGGCAGTGGTTTTGTTTTGTGTCTTGTCTGTAACAGGAGCATTGCCACAAGATGTTGGTGCTCTTGTTAGTAAAGACATGTTTGAGAGAATGCTACTGCACCGCAACGATGCCAATTGTGCTAAAGGATTCTATACTTACGATGCATTCATAGCTGCTGCTAGGTCCTTTGGAGCTTTTGGAACTACTGGAGACACCAACACTCGTAAGAAGGAAATTGCTGCATTTTTGGCTCAAACTTCTCATGAAACTACTGCTATATTTTCTTTACTCCTTTCATCCGTATGCATTAGTATGACAACCTTTAGTTATCAATTAATCTTACACAAATATATACTGATGTTATGTTGATAAATAGGGGGGTGGGCAACAGCTCCGGATGGTCCATATTCATGGGGATACTGCTTCAAGCAGGAACAAGGCAACCCTCCAGATTACTGTGTCGCAAATCAGCAATGGCCTTGTGCTCCTGGTAAAAAATACTTCGGTCGAGGTCCCATGCAAATATCCTAGTAAGTACTCTAGTTTTAACTTAGTTAATTTAGCAGGTTACTTGCCTTATTTTTTAAGTTATTGAATTGTTACGTTACTTGCAGTTATCTTTTAGGTGATATGATAGTGTAAAAAATCATTTATATTGTAGGGTTGTTGATCTGAGCAGTTTTGATTTTGATAATTAACAAAGAAACACATGCATGAACCAGGTCCGTGGACAATGTACACAGGCGACGACAGAATCAAGCAAAAGGCATGCACGTGAAAGGGATAAGTATAAGTGGTTATTTCTGATAATTCCTGAATGAAATTGTTGCATATTTGATAAGGAGCGGGACTCCTGACTTGAAGAGAACTCTATCTAAGATAAGGAAAGCGTTAGAAGTTAAAGATAACTAGAACTCTTCCACCAAGGAAGAGTAAAGCATTAGACTTCTAGTTAATCCTTATTCTACTAACTCTATAAATATCAGTTTTGTTCTCTTTTACAGGTGATGCACACATACTGAAGTTAAGCACGAATTGAGAGTAAAATAGCAAGGTATTTTGAGAGCAATTCCTGTGAGATTTAAGAGTGCGATCCTGAAGGTACACGAACCAGATTGAAGAACCAGCTCCATAAGAGTTTTATGTGTCTTTCTTTATTTCTAGTTCAAAGTGTAGTAGGCGTTTTGAATTGTACCTTTCAGTTGTCGTAGAAGCAAATTGTATTAGGTTCTCTGAGTATTCAAGTTAGAGTTAACTTGAAGTTGTCGCAACAGTTAGAGGCTGGTTGCCACAACGGGATTAAAGGTAATCCTTAGGTTTACAAAGAGTTTTTGTAAATGCTGTTTTGGCTCAGTGATTTAGTGAAGTGTTGGGGAAAATCCTACTAAGTAGTAAGTCGTGGTTTTTTCGCCTTTTGAGCCGGGTATTTTCCACGTAAAAATACTTGTGTTCTTTAGTTTCCGCATTTACTATTTTCGCAACAGTAGTATAAGGAACACATTGAAGAACCAGATTCTTCTATAATCTGTGCATGCGAAAAATTTGACACCACACGAATCACCCCCCTTCTTGTGTAGCATTGAAGTATAAACCATTAAATTGTATCAGAGCAGGTTATTCTTGAGAAGGGTAACACCTTAGGAAAAGATTAAGATGAGTGCACTACCTGAAAACTGTAAAGAGCAATCCACCATTAGGCTACCACTATCCAACGATCACTACTATTCGTTGTGGAAGGAGAGGAGAAGAGATAACTTGCAGATGACTGATGGATGCTTCAAATGTAGTAAAAAGAACCACATGATCAAGAATTGTCCTATGTGGGAAGTCGAGTGGAACAAGGAGAGATCTAAAAGAAGAAACAGAAAGAAGGAACAAGTTCATGATAAGAAGAAATACAACAAAGCGCCATACAAAGCAATGATTGCCGCTGGGGAAGATAATTTAGATGAGGATATTGATGATGATGACAATGATAGACGAGCTCTTATAGCAATTTAAGAATCTGAAGAAGAACCTGATGAAGAATCAAAGATAAGTTTTTCTGGACCTAAAGGATAAAATTAAGCTTCTCTCTAAAGATAGATTATCAGAACTGTTGCTAACATTAATTGATGAATCTAAGAATATAAGTTGTAAAAAGAACAATTGTCAAAGGAGTGTGTCATTTTGAAAGCAAAGTGCAAAAACCTGGAACTTAGGGCTTGTGAAACTAAAAATGAAAATACTGTTTTGAAGAACCAGGTTCATGCACTTGACACAACTATCTTAGAACTTAGATCTGATAGTCTGAAATTGAAGTTAGGAACAGGTAAAGAAATAGCTAGTGTCACACAACTCACACTATAAAAAAATTTAGGAAAAGGTAAAGATGAGCTATATAAGAGGGACGAGCAGGTGAGAGTCCTAAAGGAGGATATGAACAAGGTCAAGCATGAGCTAGGAAGAACTTGTAAATGGAACAGTCCTCTGATGCACTTTCATGGCTACAAGTACATCATAGTAGCAACAGAAGAGGACTTGGCTTTGGGAACTCTGCACCTAAGTGGGATCCCAAAAGCAAGTACCTCACATTTCCTGAGAACAAGATTCGCACACAGTGTGGTAACACTGGTCACTATAAAAGTGAATGCACTGCAAAAGAAGGCAAGTCAAAAGAACAAGAATTTTGTTCTAGGGAAAAATAGGTTGCCAAGTTGGGCTAAAAAGAATGTGGTTTATCCTTTTGCCTATAGAAAGGTACCTAAACTAGTTTGGGTTCCTAAGACTAACCCCTGATTTCCTTTTGCAGGTCCAACTGAAGGGGAGCAACCAAATATGGTACATGGATAGTGGCTGCTCAAAGCATATGACAGGAAGCAAGAACCATTTCTTTCACTTGGGGACCTTAAGGAGGTAATGTCTCCTTTGAAAATGGGAAGAAAGGTGAGATCATTGCGGTTGGAAAGGTAGGTAAGACTGATTCTCACTCTATTGAGAATGCCTACTTGATAGATGGACTGAAGTACAGTCTGATAAGTGTATCACAATTGTGTGATAGAGGTAACATGGTAGCACTCACCTCTATAAAATGCTTTGTGATTAATATTACCACTGACAAGATAATTTTGCAGGGAATAAGAGTGAACAACATATGTTGTGGATCTGTCCCCACTTTCAGATAATGAACTCACTTGCCTAAGTGTGTTGGATAATGATCCCCTCCTTTGGCACAAAATACTTGGACATGCCAGTCTAAGGCAACTCAACAAACTAGTCTCCACGTACTTGGTAATAGGGCTGCCTAACATTAAGTTCAAGAAAGATAAAGTTTGTGAGGCTTGTGCAAGGGGGAAGTAGGTAAGATCCTCTTCCAAAAGCAAAAAAATGGTAAGCACCACCAGGACAATGGAGTTGGTCCATATGGATCTCCGTGGACCAATGAGAACATTGAGCATATGTGGTATGAGATATGCTATGGTGCTTGTTGATGATTACTCTAGGTTTACTTGGATATTATTTTTAACATCTAAAGATGAAGCATTTGACATGTTCACTTCTTTTGTTAGAAAAACTCAGAAATAACTAGGTAATCAACTTGCATCAATTAGGTCTGATCACGGTACTGAATTTGAAAATGCTAAATTTGTTGAATTTACTGATGAGAATGGCATATATCATAATTTTTCTGCTCCTAGGACTCCACCACAAAATGGAGTAGTTGAAAGAAGGAATAGAACATTGGAAAAATTGGCTAGGACTATGCTTCTCTCTAGTAAACTGCCCCATAATTTTTGGGCAGAAGCTACGAACACTGCATGCTAAATCATAAATTGGCGCGTGATTAGACCTCTTGTTGAGAAGACTCCCTATGAGTTACTTAAAGGGAGAAAGCCAAATATATCCTATCTTAGGGTATTTGGAAGCAAGTGCTTTGTGCACAATAATGGTAAAGACTCTCTAGGTAAGTTTGATCCCAGAAGTGATGAGGGAGTATTCTTGGGATATTATTCCCATTGTAAAAGCTTATAAGATTTATAACAAAAGAACTGTGTGTGTAGAAGAAAGTGTACATGTGATTTTTGACGAAACTAACATTCTTTCTAAGAGGCAGGAACATGATGATGAATCAATTGGGCTGGTAAGAAACTCAAATGAAACCACAGCCCAGACTGAAGCTACACCAGAGGAAGGAACAGGTGATGGAATAGGTCCTTCCACCCAGGGGAAACTGAACAAAGAAGAACTGATCCTCAAACCTCAAGGGAACCTGTCCATGAACCTATTTCTCAGCAACAAAATATTGAAGGAACATCTAAGTGAAACTAGCGGGTTGTGAAACCTTAAAAGTATCAAAGTTCTCATCCCATTGAGAACATAATTACTGATCCAACCTTTGGAATCAAAACCAGATCTTCTTTAAAGAATCGTTGTGCTTTGAATGCTTTTTTATCTCTTATTGAACCTAAAAATATTGCTGAGGCTTTGCAAGATGCAGACTGGGTGAATGCAATGCAAGATGAACTCAACCAATTTGAAAGAAGACAAGTTTGGCATCTGGTACCAAGACCTAAGGACAGATCAGTAATTGGCACAAAATGGGTCTTCAGAAACAAAATTGACGAAGATGGAACAGGTACAAGCTTGACAAGCTTTATGGGCTCAAGCAAGCTCTAAGAGCATGGTATAAATGATTCTCAAAATTCTTGCTCGAGCACGGCTACAAAAGAGGTAAAATTGACAATAATTTATTCTTGAATGAAAAAGGTAAAGATCTCTTGGTAGTTCAGATATGTGTTGATGATATAATCTTTGGAGCGACTACTGATAAGTTAAGTAAATAATTTGCTAAACTAATTGGGATTGAATTTGAAATGAGTATGATATGTGATCTTAATTTCTTCTTAGGCTTACAAATTAAATAAAATTCAAATGAAACTATGATCCATCAGCAGAAGTATGTGAAAGAGTTGGTTAAAAGGTCTAAAATGTAAGATTCCAAAGAAATTGATACTCCTATAGCAACAGCTACAAAATTGGATGTAAATGAACTTGGTTCATCGGTTGATCAGAAGTTGTATAGGGGAATGACTGGCTCCTTGTTATATCTCACTGCTAGTAGGCCTGACATTATTTTCAGTGTAGGACTTTGTGCTAGATTTTAGGCAAATCCAAAGGAGTCTCACTTGACTGCTGTCAAGAGGATCTTGAGATACCTAAAAGGCACCAATGACATTTGTCTATGTTATCCAAAAGGTAGTAATTTCAACTTAGTGGGATATGCTAATGTTGATTATGCATGTTTTCTTGTAGATAGAAAAAGCACCTCAGGTATGGCACATTTTCTTGGCTCATGTCTTGTGTCTTGACCTACCAAAAAGTAAAATTCTGTGGCCTTATCTACTGCTGAAGGTGAGTATGTTATTGCTGCCTCATGTTGTGCTCAATTGTTGTGGATCAAACAATGATTAATGGATTTTGGAATTGATGTAGGTTGTCTCCCCATATTTTGTGATAACACTAGTGCAATTAGTATGACCAAAACCCAGTCCATCACAAAAGAACTAAGCACATAGATATTGGGCATCGTTTTCAAAGGGATAGTGTTTAGAGGTGTTGATCACTGTGGAATTTTGTGCTACTGATAAGGAAATTGCTGATATCTTCACAAAAGCTTTGAGTAGGGATCACTTTGAAAGGAACAGGTTAGAATTAGGGATGATTAAGATCACCTAAAAGAAATCGGTTCTAACTCAATGATTGGTTAGATGATTTGTGAATTTTGTGAGTAATTAGATTAGATAGTACTCAGTCTCATGCTTTTATTAGTATACTCTTGTGCCATGTGCTAAAATGTCTCACTGATGTCTAATGATATTATCCTTATTTTCTTGGAAAAAATTAGTCTTACACAAGAGAACTTCCAGTGAAGATTCTGGTTCATCGAGCTTATAAGGTATGTATTCTACACTCCACATAATTTGAAATAACTGCGTATAGATCATGAACTGAAAAGAGTCCCACTTTATCCCAAACTACTTTTGAATTAATTAGTTACAAACGAACCAGTTTCACCAAGAGCCCCACGTGCCATAATTGTCGAAATATTTGGGGAAGAGTCGAACGTCTTTTCAAACTTAAACTTCCAATGTGATTAGACTTTTAGACTTCAAAAAGGTGTCGTTATACACTCAAACTTTCCCTCTTTGAATTGATCTGACCTTACCCTCTTATCTCAAATTTTTTCAAAATATTAAAATCTCCAAAACCTCAAAACTCTCTCTATTTCTCTCAAGTTTCTAAACTGATCAAATGGCAAACACCCATGAGAATCCCAAAAAACTATGAAAAGCCTTCCTCACCACTCAAAAAACCTTCACTCACACATTCAACTATCCAAATCCCCAAGAAAAAGCATATCAAAATGATTGCATGCAACACAATGGCCAGTAGAGAACATGCTAAGAAATTGAGTGAGGTGCTACAAGCCAGTCAAGCAGAAGAACCCTAAAAATCTGATGAGTCCTTCATGTCTGTGAATGAGGGGGAAGAACCAGTTTCATCTGAAACTGAACAGGTAGCCTCTAGGTTAAGAACTTCTGATGTTGCTTCTGAAATTGCTGAGAGTCTCAAAAATAGGTTTATGTTGGTTGGTACAATTGCTGGTGTAAAAACTGGTGGGTCTAAAAAAATTGGTGGTAAAAATGGAAAAAAAAGAGTGAGGGTGTTGAAGTAGATGTGAGGGGAAAGGGAGAAGAAAGAGTGGCTGGATCTCCTTCACCCACTCTTATTGGTTTGACTGAAGAAGCTGGAGAATGATAGTAATAAGTGATGAGATTAGTGATAATGATGAGACTATGAATAAAAGTATGGGGATAGAATCACAAGAGATAGGTGATGGTTTTGTGATAGAAGTGCAGCAAATGGGCTGGTTAGGTTAAGGAAACGGTTTCATGAACTAGTTCCTTCTCTTGCTAAATAGACAAGAGTCCTGCTCTGGTGCAAAAGGTGTCAGATAGTTACAATCAAAAGAAGAACAAAGTTGGAAAGACTGCAGGAAATGGCATGAGTGGCACTAAGAGAAAGAGTGCTCTTTCTATCCCTGTAGCAACTCCTCCCGCAAGAGGAAGAACTAAAGGAGCCGGAAGAAGCAGAGTGAGGTTAATGTAAAAAGGGCCTTAGCTGAGAATGCCAAGAAAGTCACTTAAAAAAAAAGGCTGGTAAGCTAAGTAGAGTAGTCCAGATTGAGGAGATGAACCTGGTACTTGAAGATGAATAAGAGGATGTGGAAGTACCCACACCTAGTGTCAAAAAGAGAAAGACTTCTCAAAAGAATTCTCGAGAAATAGAGGCTGAGGCTGAGGCTGAGGCTGAGGGCTCAATTGTGTCTAAAAGAACTAGGTCTGCCAAAAGGAGCAAGGAGGCTCAAATAGTGGAAGAAAATGGCTAAGGATGCTGAGATCCAAAGGCTGAAGAAACGATTGGCTGAAGTAGAGGCTGCGAGAGACTCTCTCAAGTGTGAGCTTGCAAAGTAAAAGGAGAATAATGATAGTATTTTTTAAGATATGTTGAAACTGCTTCAAACCAAGAACCAAGAACCTGGTTCTTTCCAGTTCTAAACCCTTCCTAAGCCTAGTTTGTAACCAGTAACCCAAGTGGGATGTTTTTTGTTTTTTGCTCATGGTTTTATGTTTTTATTTCTTCTTATGCCATCTGGTAGGATCTTATCAATCAATGAAATTCACTGTTTTTGATCTAATTGTTTGTTGATATTTCTTAGATGGTTAATATCTTTAGATTGAAAAAGAGAAAATTCAATCCATGATTGCATTTGAATTAGCCTCAGTGGCCATGAGTAATATCTGTTAAAATCTGGTTACTTACCTTAATTGTGCAACTTCTCGATGATGCCAAAAGGGGGAAGATACAGTGTCTTTTTTGCTTTGGACTGTGAAGTTTATAACCTAATGAACCTGGTCCTTGATGATTTGTGACTTTAAATGAAAAGTGTTCTAACTAAGGCTGGCTATTGGTCCGGTTCACACCGGACCGGAATCCGGCCCGGACCAGTGTGAACCGGACCAATTTAGAAGGGAGGGGGGTGCCGGAACTGGTCACGAGACGGTCTGGGGGTTTGGGACCGGACGGACCAGTTAAAAAATGGCCCGGAACCAGCCGATACCAGACCGGACCGGACCACTATAAAAAAAATAAAAAAAATAAAAAGCTGGATTTAAAATATAGTCGTTGGCCAACGGCTCTATTGAGCAAATAGCCATTTGGCAACGGCAAAAAACGGCCATTTTACCCCATAACCACCCCATAACCACCCCTAACTATTTTTTCTTATAAATACCCTATTATTTCATCATATTTTTCACACAAATCATCCAATTCTCTCTAATTCTCTCAAAATCATCTACAATATTGCTATTTTGCTACTTTGGCTATTTGTCTAAATTATACAATTTTAATTATTTATCAAGTTTTATTTGGAGTTGCTATCAAGTGAAGGTTCAAGTATCAACTTCACCTCAATTATACGGCTATATTGGTTGGCCGTTCCTATTTCTACTCTTTAATTATATTTTTGTGATATATTTATTGTATTTGCTATAATTATGTCTCAAAGAGGTTCAATTGGAACTAACAATGGGGGGCGGGCACGTGGTCGTTCGGGAAATAGAGGTAAAGGAATTGTTGGTAGTTCTAGTCAACACGTAGAGGAAAATCAATATTATCATGATGTTAGCTCTTTTAATCCACTTGATTCACAAAAAGTAGAAGCGCAATTTAATTATGAAACTGGGATTAATTTAGAAGAACAACGTGAATTTCAAGCTAGTCCACCTGAAGTTCAGTCCGACTTGCCTCCTGTACCTCCCACTAGAGCCCCGGTTAAACGTAAGGATAGATCTGAGGTGTGAGAATTTGTACAGAAGAGAATTGAAAATCAGACGGCCGTTTGTGATCTTTGTGGACAGGTGTGGGTTTTTAAAACTGGGGGTAATGATGGTGGGACGGGTAAAATTAGAACTCACTTAAGAACTAAACATCCCAAGGAATGGTCAATGCGGACCGGGGGTATTTATTTTGGAACCGAGCATGGGGGGTAGCACATGACGAATCCTCGGGTGTCCAAGCTAAATTTAACCAAACAACATGAGGGATTCTTAGTTATGATAAACAAAGGGATAGGGAAAATATTGCTAAACTAGTTGCGGTAGAGGGTTTGCCTTATAGTTTTCCTTCTTCTACTGGTTTTGTTCGTTATATTCAAGCTACATATAATCCTTCCTTTAAAGGTTTTCCAAGAACAACTGTGAGCACGTGATTTTTACCGTACCCGAATCACCTTTATAAAAAATCATTAAAACAATTTGTAATTAATTATTAGTCATTGTAAGTATGTTATTAGGTTCCTAATTACTCAATTGTTAGTTAATTAATTTATGGAAAATACTAAAAAATATCATGCATTGCATTTAGGATTTATTTTACATTCTTAGGATTAAGTTAGTAATTAGTTGTTTTATAAAATTGAAAAATCACAAAAATGATTCATGTTACAATTTCCTTTAATTTAACCTTCATTTCTTAGATTCCAGGGTTTTTATAATTTTATAAATAGTATTTAAATTAATGTCACATCTTAGATAAAATAGGATTTTATTATTAAGTCTTTTAGTGGTTAAAATTAATTAAAATA